>PVKA01006405.1:26003-83945 GCA_004027165.1 Ctenomys sociabilis
AAAAAAAAAAAAAAAAAAAAAAAAAAAAAAAACAGAAACATTACAAATGATACAGAATTTCACTAAACAAAATAATGTAAATTTCACAGAATTCTTGTAATGCATAGTGTTGTCTTCAAATGAGTTGTTCAAGGAAAATACCTGTTCCATGTTCTGCCTATGATGTCTGATATTTAGACTAATAGTGTGGGTAAACTGAACTGCATAGGTTGCAGGGTAATAATAAGCTTCTCTTCTGGAGGGTTAGCAACCTAAGCTTGCAGATCAAAAATTGGAGAAAAGGAAAGGCTGCAAGGTCAGCCAACATTTTGGCCCTAGCCTTTCAAGGTCAATGAAGACTCAGCACATAGGAGAACCTGTACTGCAACATCCTGTAACTCAGCTATGCCCTAAATTTTCTGATCAAGGAGATTATGGGGCCACAGAGCAACATGATTGATGACGTGGAATGTGCCTGGGGAGAGTCACATGGAGAGAAAACATTTTCTCAGGCTTCCACAGAGAGTAATTTGGTCAAGCAATGGCCATGACTCATCCACGTGTCTGACATCAACAAAGGATCTACAAAGTGAGGGTACAGGGTTACAGGATAAACCCTGAGGGTACCTGACTGACCTTATCTGATACAAAAGTTGCATTTTGTGTTATAAAGGTCTTGCTTTATCTTGGTCTTAACCATCCAGCAGAAAAGTATAAAAAGGAGATATAAAATGTAAAGCCATATTAATATATTGAGCTGTGAATGGCTCAAGTCAACAACTTCTTTGGATAACCCACTACTATTGTGGACCGCTGGTCTGTGTTGGATTGTTTTGCTGAATTCATACACCTATAGTACTTAGATGCCAATAGAATACCCATCTCTGACAGGACTAAACAAAAAAAGAGGCTACAAAGAAAGGACCATTTTGTATTTGTATATACAGAATAGTTAGGATAGATACACACAGCTACTTTAGCTTAAATCAATGAGAAGATTTGTACTAATAGTGTCTGGACAGGATATCCTGTCTGCTTTTTATATTATGAATAACCACTATGAAGATAACAATGTATAATGTATTAATTAAAATTAAAAATAAATAAATAAAATTAAAAAAACAAATGAGTTGTTCATATTACCAGCTATATACATGCAAAATTGGAAGAAAAAAGAAAAAATATATAAGAAATTAAGAAAACAAAAAGGAAAAAGGATTGAAAAAGGAAGACAAAACAAATTAAGCATTAACTGCTCCTTTCCACAGACCAGCAGAAATCCACAGTGCAGTTGTCCAAACCATACCACTTATGTACATAGATATATCTCTTTCCCCAACTCCTGCCCTTCTCCTCAATTCACTAATTCCTTCCTTTTCAACAGGTCCAATCCCTTTTCCCAGTATTTACTGTGCCCTTCAGATTTTATTTTCTCTATCAGGTTCTCACAGTAAGGAGACAATATGGTATTTACACATGCGGGTCAGATTTATTTCACTTGAAAGTATGGCTTCTAGTTGCATCTATGTACCTATAAAAGCCTCAAATTTATCCTTTTCATAGCTGAATAATACTCCATTGTACAAAATACCATAACTTCTTTATGCATTCCTCAGTTGAAGGCATTTGAGTTGCTGTTAAGATTTAGTTATGAAAAATTGTGCTGCTGTAAACATGGGTGCATAGATATCACTGTGGTATGATATTTTTAGCTCTGGATAAGTACCCAGGAAGGGAATAGCTGGGTTGAATGGGACCTCAAAACCTAGCTTTTTGAGGAATCTCCATGCTGATTTCCATAGTGGTTGTACCAGTCTACATAACAACAGTGTAGAAAGGTTCCTTTTCCCCACAGCTCCTCCAGCATTTCTTATTGGCTGACTTCTTCATCACAGTCATTCCTTTTTTTTTTTTTTTAAATGTCTTTTTGAGACAGGGTCTCACTATGCAGTTCAGGATGGCCTTAAGCTCACTTTGTAGCTCAAGCTGGTCTTGAACTCACAACAATCCTCCTGCCTCAGCCTCCCAAGTACTGGGATTACAGGCATGCGCCACCACACCCGGCACAGTCATTCTTTCTGCAGTGAGATGGAATCTCATTGTTGTTTTAATTTGCATTTCTAAAATGATCAATGATGTTGAACATTTTTCATATACTTACTTGTCATTTGTATTTCTTCATCTGAGAACTGTGTATTCATCTCAGATGCCCATTTTTGGATTGGGTATTTGAATTTGGAGGACCTGATTTTTAAAAAATTCTTTATGTGCTCCAGATAGAAAACTTTTGTCAGAGGGACACTTGGCTATAACTTCTTTCCCAGTTCATGGGTTTTCTTTATACTCTGTTGGAGGTTTCTTTTGAAGTGAAGAAACTTTTCAAAAAAGATGAGATCTCAGTTGTTGATTCTTTGAAGTATTTCCCATGCAGTTTGTTTTTTGTTCATGAAGTCTCTTCCTACCCTATGTCTTTAAGATTTCTACTTACATTTTCCTTCAGAAGAGTTAGTGCTTCTGTTTCAATGTTTAAATCTTTGATCCACTTTGAGTATGGTTTAGTGTATGGTGACAGACATGGGTCTAATTTTATTTTATTTATTTGTTTATTTATTTATTTATTTTTTGGTGGAACTGGGGATTGAACTCAGACCCTCGCGCTTGCCAGGGAAGTGCTTATTCCACTGAGCCATCTCCCCAGCCCCTAATTTTAGCATTTGGTATGTGGAAACTCAGTTTTTCCAGTATCATTTATTAAAGAGGCTATCTTTCTTCCAGTGAACCCTCAGTCCAAATTTCTGAGGCAGATTATTGGGCCAACCATTCTCATTTGCGTAGCTTCTCAGATATAGCCAGGTCACCTCACCTGCTTCACCTCACCCTGCGCTTCCCAGAGGCCTTTGATGGGCTCAGAGCCACCTGTTTGGGGAGCAGTTAAGACAGTTCCGTTGCAATGGAAGGAGTACACAAGCATGTCCATTCATCCCTGCACCAACCTGCTGCTCCAATTGGAACTTTGGCCTGCCTCAGTGCCTTTGCTTGGGAGCTACCTTTTGTCCAGAGCGTCCTCACACTCTGTCATATCAGCCAGATGCCACTACTCAGTAGAGTCCTCTTAGATTCATAGTTAAATGCCATCTTGACATTCTTGGAGCTACCAGGTCCCTTTGTCCCTCTCCCTGATGATATCTCATGACATTTTTTTCCACTTTCCACCATTTCTTTATTTGTTTTGTATTAGTACATTTTGAAATCCATAATATTTGCATTGCTTGCATGGAGTCGGTAATGCATACAGACCATCTATTTGTGTGGGTACGTGAGAGAAGTTTCCTATGGATGTCTGCACCCTAACCTTGGACCCTGTGAGTATGTGATCTTACGTGGTACCAAGGACTTTGCAGATGTGATTCTTCTGAGTTGGGGGATTACCTGAATTATCTAGTGGGTCTGATATAAAAATCAAACAGGTTCTTATCTGAGGAAGGCACAAGGAAAGGAAAGGCAAAAGCAAGCAGAGGTTAGAGGGAATTTTGGGAAGCTAGAGGAAAGATTCACAAGCCAAGGCACAGGGGAGCCTCTAGAGCTCAAGAAAACAAGGAAAAGTTCTCCCTCAGAGCCTCCAAAGAAACCAGCTCTGCCAGTACTTCCAACCTCCAGCACTGTAAACTAATAAATTGTGTCGTTTTAAGCCTCGCAATTACTTATGGTAATTTGCTGTGCTCACTTTGGTAGCACATATAGATTTATGGTAATCTGTTAGCAGCAATCAGAAACTTTTCTTTTTTCATTTTATGTGTTTGGTACAGAGTCTCACTATGCAGCTCAGATTCTTAGTGATCCTCCTGTTTTAAGCCTCTCCAGTGCTGGAATTACAGGCATGTGCTGCCACCATGCCCGGACTCGGTTGAGGCCCAGCGCTACCCAGCAGAGGTGGGGGGAGGGGGCTGGTGTGGCATGCAGGAACAGAGACTGAATCTAGGTCCCTGCACCTGCCAAAGCAGGCACTTAGTCAGCTGAGCTATATCGCCGGCCCAACAATCAGAAACTAACATCATTAATGTCTGAGGGATTATGCCTTTACTAAACTATTGCCTTCCTCATGGCAGGGACAATGTCTTACATTTCTTTGTAAACATTTACAAAATGTCAAATGTTCATTGATGATCACTGATCTATCAGTTATGAACTGAGTCAGTCACTGATCACCCTCCCTGTAACATGCTCTGGGTTTCTCTCCCTAGAACAGCATCACAGGGAAACGTCTCCCAGAGGAAGGGAGCACATTTTCCCTGAAATCTCCCCATCATTTCATCCCTCAATGGATGTCTTTTCAAATTCTTTTATAATGAAATAAAACATGGTTCTTTGATCTAATACAATTGATACATATTGTAAAGAAACATCATGAAACTTGAAGAAATTGCCTTACTTCATTTAAGCTATTTTATCCTCTACTACTGGCCACCTGATAAGGTTTAAAAACTGACTAAAAAGATACAATGGAGACCTGCCACAAAACCTCTGCCTTGGCCTTGCGCAACACCAGGACTCCTCGAACATCATGTTTCTGAGTTTAAGAACCTTAGCCAATGACATTTCTTTATCCTAGAGAGATTTTTTCCAGTTATAGACCTCTGAATTTTTCTGGATCATTCCACTTAATTTTTATCCCATCCTGCTACATGTACAAATAGAGATCAGAAGTTGAGGGTTCAAGTTGAAGCTGAGCATCTTTGTGGTTTGCATCATATGGTTTCCATGCCAAGCCGCTGCTCCAAGGAGAGGCAAAGGAGTACTGGGAGAGTTGTTCTTTCCTGTAAGAAACAACATAGAGCATAACAGAAACAATGTAGAGGTCATGGTTCCTCAGTATTGTCTCTCACAGGACCAGCTATATAACTTGCAGATCCGGATGCAAAGTGAAAATGTGGTGCTCTAGCTGGGGTGAGGGTATGGGGTGCCAAATGAGAAATGCCTCTCCATTTCTGTGGGCCATTGCTCTGATGCATGGTGGACAAACCCTAAAAGGTGCACCTGGATAAGTCTGACACTTGGATGGGGGCAAGTTGCCATGGTGCTGGCAGTCAAGGTGGGGACAGTCACTTCCATCCCCTATTCCCAGATATTATAGGTAAAGACTCATTCTCCACAGGGAATACAGGCAAAAAGATTGGGGTATAAATAGCCCAGGGCACAAGGAATCTGGAAGACAGGGAGATGACAGGGAGTGGGTCACTTGTGAGCTGAGATGCTAAGCCCTGAGGTATGTGTGGCACTGCTGCAGCAGACTTGAAGAACACAGATTCAAAGGTAAATTTTGAGGAAATAGCCTTAATTTTTTACTCCTTCTGAACACACTCTATGACTGTCCCAGGCACACTCTGCCCTGCATATATAGTCTGGCCAACTGCTTCCCTGTAGCCATGCCTTGCCCATCTGTTGGGCCAGGCTGGCCTAGAGGAGCTCACAAGAGTGTGAGGTCTTGTGCAATAAGTTCTTTTTTTAATGTATTTAGTACAAGGTCTAACTCTGCAGCTCAGACTGGTAGTGAGACTCCTGTTTTCAGGCTCCCAATGGCTGGGATTACAAGCATGTACTACCACGCCCACCTGGTCTTGTTGGCCAGCTGGGCACGCCCTGGGGTGGGGCCCACACAGCATATGGTGCAGGTGATCAAACCCTGGCCCCCGCACTTACCTAAGCAGGCACTTAGTCCACTGAGCTATCTCACCTGCCCTTTGCACAAGTATTGGAAAGCCAACACTCCTTTAGATAATCCTGACCCTAAAAGAACAATCAGGAAGTTCAGCACCTGATGGAATTCTCCCCGAGTCCAATCTGAATGGATTCCACCCACTCACACATCCATACCTAGACCGTCCAACACTGTGGCCAGTCTCCACTGAAGGTTATTGCCAAGGGCCAGCAGACTCTCCAAGCCAACAGATGAAGACACTGGAGTTCAGCAGTTCAGGGCATCAGAGCAGGAAGGTGGTGAAATCAGGCCACACCCTGGAGCTGTGGACCTGCAAAGCTGTGCTGGTTATCCACAGTCCCTTCCCCCTTACTGTGCTCACCAGGCCACAGCCCAACTTCCTTCCTGGCTGGACTGCTGTTGTTGCTATTTTTCCCTTGCCATATGTACCCACTCAGTAAATTTACATTAATTATTCAAGAGAAAAATGAGCATGTGTTTTTGAATAGCAACACGTCTGCATGTGCATTGTGACTTCTGCAGTGAGCTTTCCTTTAAGGCCTGCTGCTTCTGCTCAGCCTACTTCTCTTTGGTTTGTAGTTACAGCTTCCCCCTTTCCATCTTTTGCTATGTTTCCATGTTTTTATTAAATTTGTTCACAGTGGCTTACACACTTTCATGTTCAGTTAGTAATTTCCGCCTCCAACATGCAGACCAGAATGCCGCCACCCCACACCCTCCCTGTGGCCTTTCAGGCTGCACCTATCTCCCACTCATGGCAACCCTGATCCATACCAATGGGACGGATGGCCAAGCCCAGAGCTCTGGGAAGCATGACCTCCTTATCTGTTTCCTCCCAGCCATTGCCCTGTCTTAAAATAGGAATATGAAACTAATACATTTTACAGGTTGCCTTGCTTCATGCATTGAATGCATGTTATGAAATGCAGGACAGAGGCTACAGATGCAGCACTGGTCAGAAGAAGGCCTAGGGGCTGGCCACCTGGGTTTAAACTCTGACTCTGCCATCTGTGAGCTGTGGCCCTTGAGGTCAGTTACCCCCTCTGGCCTCAGGATCTTGGTCTATAAAATAAGGGAAATAGGCCATCCCAGGGCTTCTGTGGCTGTTAAGTAGATGAAGATTGATAAAGCTCTTAGAAATGGGCTTGGCACATGCAAGAACTACACAATAATTAGCATCTGTGTCTCTGTTTGGCTGAGTTCAAGAAGGCTTCAAATACACCACTATCACATATAGTCCAGTAAAGATTAAACTTTTTTCCTAACCTGGACTTCCCCTGGGTGTGTCCTGTAAGCTCCCCCCTCCCTCCTGGCTTCATCAAAGCAAGAGACCAGAGAGCAGTGTGAGCCAAAGGAGAGGTAGAGTTGAACATGCTCAGCATTGATTCCCGGTCTTACCAGTGGGTGGAGAGGCCAGGGATGTCCTGGACTACCTTTCTATTCCCTTTGGGAGGAGAGCAAGAGATTATAGGGAGCATTCTCGTGCACCAGGGGCCACTAATGCTTGTCATTTAGCCAACACTGACATGATCCTTCAATGTATTTCATTTCTTGCTGCTCACAATAGCACTCCAAGAAAGTGCCATTATCCCAGACTTTCAGATAGAGCACTGTAATAGCAGAAAACAAGGGCTGTTCCTTTGATGTGGAATCACCATGCCTTGGGTATGACACTGTTGAGGCTTTAATGCATGTGGTGAAGGGATGGCAACAATCCTCCCCTCAGCTGTGTCTGGCCATGGCTTGGGAAGGGCATCCTTCCAAGACTCTACTCCAGAGAGGGACAGACAACAGACTGGGGAAACTGTACCCACCACTGAATCCAGCAGGCTCAGGGTCCTGGGAACCTTTTGTTTTTGAGGTTCAGACACAATGGGGCTGTCACTGACCTATAGGAAGTACAAGTGAGAGAGACAAATAAGGACACTAGACTCTGTAGGGATGACCCAGTGATTCATGAGGAGGACAAAGCTGGAAAGCACTTGGAACACAACAGAGCAGAACTGGAAGGCAGGATTCTAAAGAGGGGATAGGCTCAGGAGTGGCACCAGCACAAAGACAGGTACAGAGATTGGCTCAGAATGGCATCCAGCACAAAGGCCATACTGGCTCCCCATTAATGCTCTGCAGGGACCAGAACTGGAGTGACCACTGTTTCTTTCCCCTACTGCAGCACTTGGCCTTGTCCCCTGCACAGAGTAGGCATTCAGCGAATTCGTGTAGCTGACTTCTGGACTGGAACAAGGCAGCTGCATACAGGGATGCTCTCATTGTGCCAGGATTGTCAGGGATGATGCAGGAGGTGGTGATGCCCACAGCTGTGTACACTCCGCCTCCTAATCCACTGAGGTAGGCACCTGTGTCTCCTTGACAAGACACCTCATCTGGGCCCTTGGGGAAAAGGAGAGTACTATGGACTAACACATTCCCCAAGGACTCCCAGCCCTGTGTCTGCTTGAGAAACACAACATGTACACACATGTCAACACCAGATGCCTACTCATGAGTGCCCACGTGCTGCTGGACTTGATACCCAAGGCTTGCCCACAACACCTTCTCCTTGAACACCTTGTGCCTGCTGTGACCCTAATTCAGCTTCCTGCATTGCCAGCGTCCTTGTCCTCAGAGACAGCCATGGGGAATGCTGATCACCTACTGCCAATTAAATAGAACCTTTCACAAATCCACATTTGACAGACCAGCAAGCAAGGCTGGGGAGAATAAAACAATGGCCAGGTGGGCAAGTTTACTAACAGTACCTGTTCCAATCCTTTGCTCACAGGTGAGGAGGACTTGCCTCAGCCTCTCCCAGGAGCCAGAGGGTGGAACTACTACAGCACCAACAGGACTGGCCAAGGTTCAGCCCTTTTCCTGTCCCTAAGGCAGAGGTAGCAATTTTACCCTGCTGAGTCACCTGGATTTTTTCCAAGTAGATGTGGCAATTACCAAGTAGGATGAACTCAGAGTTTCTTGGTCTCTGGTAGACATGGCTCTGGATGGCTAATTTAGAAACAAATGTTTTATGTTTTCAGAGAGCCAATTTATAGAACATTTAGAGAGTCCTGGACATTCTACTGGGCCCACTAGATGAATGATGAACTATGGATAAGTATAACAGTTTGAGTAATGACCACTAATCATGCCCATCACAAGTGGACCAGTGGTCTGATCAACCAACAGGCATTTTAAATAGGAATCTGTGCCAGTTCTTTTATTTTCTTATAGTACTTATCTCTCATAACAATCCCATGAAGCAGGTATTATGATGATATTCACCAATGAACTCAACTCAGGGAGCCTGAATCCTTTATTTCTTATCCTAAAGTGTTTATAACTTAGGTAAATCAAGAAATATGAAACAGGCTGGGTGTGGTAGCAGACCCTTAAAATCACAGACTTGGACAAGTTCAAGTCCAGTCTGGGCTATCTAGCAAGACCCTGTCTCAGAAGAAAAGAAAAAATTAAAGACAACCAAAGAAGGGTAGGGACGCAACCCAATGGCAAAACACCTCTAGTTTAATCTCCAGTATTACAAAGAAAGAAAGACAGAAGGAAAGAAAGAAAGATGAGTCACAGGTAACACATGTGTATAGAAGTGGGAAGAAAGGGGTAGTCAGGAAAATCTTCAATCATTCAACAAACACTGGATTCAGCATAAGGCAATCCTCCTTCTCTGCCAGGTTCTGCCCCAGAAGCCTATTGTGCCGATGTGTGTCTGTGCTCATGTTCCAAATGCCACAAGAGAGTCAAGCCTCCATTTCCAACTCAGTGTGATCACACTGATTATAAATGCCATTGGCACAGATACCTCAAGAATGAGGCCACATCTGCAGAGTCTTCCCTTGGTTTGAAGAGTGGAGCAACAGGAACACTGGGTAAAAATCAGAGACAAAAGCAGTCTTTGCCTTCTGGAGCACTTAGATTGGAGGTGAGCCTGAGGAAGCAGGAAGAAGGTAATCAAATACAGTTTGTTAAAGCTAGGCAAGGGGTGTTTTGGGAGCACAAGGCCCAGACAGTGTAACCTGAGTTTGGGGGCTTCCTGGAGGAAGTGACACCTCAGCTGAGCTGGACGAGATGGACAAAGCAGGCTAAGGCAAGAAGCAGCAAGGATCTTGGGTGCAGCATGGACAGGACAGGAGAAGGGAGAGAGAGGTAGATGATTTGAATAGGTGGAGTTAAGGCTATGGGGGAGAAGAGGCTGAGGTGTGGGTAGGCCCAGACCCAGGAAGGCCTCACGCCAAGCCCGGTGTAAGGCTTCACCTGCCACTTACATTGGCTGCTGAATATTAAAGTGAGTGGGCTTCAGCCTGGCCCAAGGACTGGACAAAGGGGCCAAGCTAAGAAGTTTATAATTATATCAGGGCTGTCTGTGGAAAGCTACACAGACACTGGATCTAACTCTAGGTAATTCCTGTTCTTTGCTGGATTCTGTCCACTCACTTCAATGTACCTCTTTGGGTGACCATCCTGGTCACCAGCACTGTTGACTGTGAGGGCACTATGAGAAAGACAGGCTGCCATGTGCAGAACATTTGTGTTTGGGGGTGGGTGCAGGCAGTACCCTGGAATTTATTTGCAGCTCTGGAGCCTGTGAGTGCATACCACCCCCGCTGCAGCAGCTTGTGCAGCGCCTGTGGGTTGTCACACGCATTCATTATCTGGGGAAGGTTATAAACTACCACTTGCCTTAGCTAGATAACTTTTCAGAAAAGGGCTTTATCACCCTTACAATTAATTGCAGCAGCATAAAGCTAGAGAAGATGAAAAGGAAAAGAGCTCAAGCCAAAGAATAAATGACATTTCAGAAAAAGCTGAAGTAGATATGGAGACCAATTGTAATTTAAAGTGACAACATGTCAGATGACATAATTGTTGGCTTCTGGGTTTTTTCAGGTTAGAAAGATGAAAGCATGCAACAAGGCAGACAAGAGACCCTGTGGCAGGAATCAAAAGTGCAGGCTTCGGGCAGTCTCTTGGCCAACCTAGGCCTTAGTTTTTATTTATCTATAAAACAGGATAACAATAATAATAATGTTTAATTTGAAAGTGATGAAATAATAGAAACTCACAAGCCTAGTATGTAAGCAGTGTACATGAATTATACTACGATTGTTAAGATTCATGGAAAATAAGCAAAAACAAGCACAGAACTAAAATCCAAATCCTGACTATGATCACATCAGATAAAATAAATAGCATAGAGTTTATAGGGGGATGGTGGTACAGATTTAGCCACAGGCTACTGGGGGAGGGAGAGGGATCTTGATCGGTGCTGTAAAGAATTCTACTATGGGTAGCCGGGCGTGGTGGCGCATACCTGTAATCCCAGCACTCGGGAGGCTGAGGCAGGAGGATTGTTGTAACTTCGAGACCAGCCTGAGCTACAAAGTGAGCTTAAGGCCAGCCTGAACTGCATAGTGAGACCCTGTCTCAAAAAGACCAAAAAAAAAAAAAAGAATTCTACTATGGCTGCTCTGTAGGTACCAATGTGAGGCTCTGAATGCAGAGTAGGGAAGAAGGGCTCAGGAACTTGTTCCTACATATTATTTCTTTCGTGAAGGTATAATGGACAAGCAGATGGATGACAGTAGTATGAGGTGAAAGAGGTGAGAAATGATGAGTTTGAACATTTAACTTATTTTGAACAGAACTTAGTTGTAAATTTATTAAATTTAGTCAACATGTATGCTAAATAAAAACCCTTAACCTGAGCTACACCTCAGAGTTAAAAAAGGAAATGAATTTAATCTTTAACAATGATTGTTAGGACAGGTGTGGTGGGCATGCCTGTAATCCAAGCACTCAGGAAGCTGAGACAGGAGGATTGTTGTGAGTTCAAGGCCACCCTGGGCTACAATGTGAGCTCAAGGCCAGGCTGAACAACATAATGAGACCCTGATCCAAAAGTAAAAACAATGATTGTGTTTAATAGTAAGCACTCATGAGTCAGGGTGACTGGCTTCAGCACACCATTGCATGCAGAGTTCCTGCTACACAGTAAGCACTCAAGATGTGCTCATCACTTTGCTCCAGCTCTTTCATAGCCTCACTGTCTATTCTTACCTAGGTGGAATTGAGTATAGAGTCTAGGGTTGGGTGTAGAGGGCTTGTCTAGCATGCACAAAGCCTTGAGTTGAATCCTCAGCCCTGGGAGGGAAAAAAAAGTCTAGGAAGGTAAGAAGTAAAGAGGTAAGGAGAAAGAAATGGTAGAAAGAGTGCAAGAGGAAGCAGAGCTGAAGACAGGTCTGGAAGGCTCTGGATGCTGCAGAGGTGGAGAGGTGCTAACAGATAACTCTTCGGTAGTTTACAAGGATACTGTCCTTTGTGGCTGCACTATACTGTTCATTCCTACAGACTGAGATTCCAGGGAATGGACAGAATTCTACCTTCTGCTATGGAGACTGAATAAGCCTCTCCAGAATTCCTAGACCAGGGCGCCATTAAGTGACCTCAGCCATCCAATCGAATGCTCCATTGGAGGTTTCAATCAGCAGCACTGATGGGAAGATGAGACTGTAGTATTTAAAGCCTTCCTGATGGCTTTGTGGCAGGGCCGTGGGGCCCTCTGGTAACCATTTTTCCTGCCTGGTTTCCAGAGGACCCCTGACTCCTGATCAACACCCACCTTGTTACTCCAGCTTCCCTTTGGCTCACTAAGTACTCTCATCCCTGTCTTTCTGTGGTAGTGCCTCCTCAAGTTCATTCCTCCCAGCTTTCCTTTTTCTTCTTCTTCTTCAGACTTGTGATTTGCAGTCTAAAATTGCCTTCAGTTCCCATCCTCCTTGAAGCAGATCTCTGCCAAAGAGGTGTATACAGAAGTATGGGGTGGGACTTCAGGAGAGTGTAGCATTTACTTGCTCCTCCTTCTTCCTTCCTATGGCTTGGAATGCAGAAATAATAGTTGGAGCTCTAGCAATCATCTTAGACCTTAAGGTGATCTTGAGAATAGAGTTTACTTATGTAAAAAAAACAAAAACAAAAAAAACAAAACAAAGAAAGAGCCAGGGGCTCTGATGAATTTATGGAGTCTCCACATCAGTTCTCTTCTCTCCAGCTTTGACATTTTTCTGTGTGAAAGGATAAATCCCTGAGTGTTTGTCCTCTTGCAGAGTGTCTCTCAACCACAGCTGGAGTGAATTCTATAGACACACTTTTCCAGATTCTAGCATAGTGGTACATGCCTGCAATCCCAGCACTCAGGGGGCTGAAGCAGCTGAATTTTAGCCCAGCCTGGGCAATTTAGTAGCTTAGTGAGATCCTATCTCAGAATAAAAATTTGCAAAAGGGGGCTGGCCAGATAACTCAGTGGACTAAAGCACCTGCTTAGACAGGGTTTAATTCCTTCCTGGTGTGCTATGTTGGCCCCACGCCAAGGTTGTGTTGAGATTGTGATTTAGATGGTGGCGTGCACCTATAATCCCAGCACTTGGGAGGCTGAAAACAGGAGAATCACTACAAGTCAGATCTACATAGTGAGACCCTTCAAACCTTGTAAAAGCTCTGAGGATGCAGCTCAGTACAATTGTGCCAGTGCTAAAATACAAAACAAACAGAAAAACCAAAAAATACTTTTCCAATAAAACACTTTTTGGTTTAAGATACCCAGGTGGGTGTCTGTTGCTAGGTGCCCAACCCACATTCCAAGCAGTTCCCTCCTCCATGGTCTCAGGTCCCACCCTCAGACACAGTGCCTCCTCTGGCTTGTTAATTAATGACCAAGCTAAGCCTGCATGCTTTCCCAAGGGATATATCATCTTGATATAGGGGAATGAAACTCCCAACCTGAAAGGTACCTGGGACCAGTTTGTGGTCCCTAAAACCGAAGAATAATGAAGTTTAGGAACAAACAGAAGTTAAGAGCATAATATTTATTGGGGAAAAAAACCTTTTTCCAAGAGAGGGACAGAAGGGGTACCCGAGCGGGTAGTCCCCAGGAAGCTGTCTTTTACTTCTATAGAGTAAAACCATGCGGTCAGGTGGGTCTAAGGTGAAGAACACATGAACTTGGTTAGGTGGGCATGAGGTGGGACAAAACTGTGGTCATGGTCAACCAATGAAATTAAAAGCACTGTTGCTCAGGTAAAATTGATTAAATCCAGAATTGAAGAGGAAAGAGAGTCACGTAGCAACTGGGCATGAATATAGAACAGGAGTTTATCTGGGAGCCAGCCAGTAGCGGCCAGATTAGTGACTCTTCCTGGCTTCCTCAAATTGATGATCAATCCCAGAGGTATTTATTAGATCTTTGGTCTTTAAATCTGATGCACAGCAGGAGCATCCATCTCTTCTGAAGTTGCAAAGTGTCTTGTCTGCCATGCTGTCTCCTTGAGGGGCTAGCCTTGCCTGACCTCCTATAATATTTCTGTCCAATTTAGCTGCCTACAACAATCTCACACTCTGTGTCTCTGCCCATGCCAGGCCCTTGGCTGGGCATGTTTTCCCCTGACCTTGTCTGCTTTTGAGGTTTGACGTAAATACCTCCATGGCAACATATCTTGGATGGCTGGGTCATAATTACCTGTTTACTTGTCTGCTCCCCACCAGACGGGTGGCAGCCTGGTGTTTAGCATGCTGAATGGTGTGTCCTAGCTCAGCACATACAGCCTGAGTGAAGGAACATACGTTACAGACATGGGAGGTGAGAGGTGATTTCAGGCTCTATAACTAGATCCATTAATCTCTCCCCACAGGCCTGCTGTCTACCTGGCTCTTTTAACTCTCTTGAGAGGAGGGTCCCAGGCACCACCTAGGCTAATTTCCTATCACAAGGCAATGCTACCCTCCATGCATGCCAAATACCTAATTTTAAATGGATGATGTCAGACTTGAAGGTATTTTGGATGTTAGCATTGTTCCCACAGTAAAGTAGTAATAGATTATTATTCAAAATAAAAGTCCATGAGTCTATACAGCTACAAGTGATTAAAAAAATTAATAAATGGGAGAGAAGAGGTAAGTCACATGTGAAGAAAAGCTCCAATTATTTATGTAGCTACTCTTCCTTTGGGGGAACTGAACTCTGTCCTTCAGCTGTGGCTATGCAGAGTAACTTCCTCTGTAAGCATACAGTTTGGAAGGACAGAAACCTGACAGGTGCTAGCTCAGCTAGGTGATCAGGGTCAACATCACCAGTCACAAAGCATGGCTAACAGCAGTATGTTGCCTCAGTATGATGTGACAACAGTGATAGCTTGTCTCTGAGTCTTCTTCCTGGTGACCCGTAATCCCACCTTATCATGGGAGAAGATATCAGCCACATTCCAGTAGTAAATCATATTTCAAAATACCCAACCAGCTGGTTGTGGTGATGCACACCTGCAATTCCAGCACTCAGGAGACTGAAGCAGGAGGATTTCTGGGTATTCAAGGACATCCTGGGCTACATAGCAAAACAAAACAAAACAAGAAAATAACCCAACCAGACCTCAAAACTCCAACCATCAATAAACAAGAAAAGGGCTGGGGATGTAGCTCAGTGGTACAAATATAAGGGCCTCAATTCAATTTTTAGTACTGAAAAAAAAAAAGTCAGCCAGAGAGAAGATCAAAGCCAAGATTGTGGATAAACTTGAACGCAATAAAATACACACAGACTTTAAATACTGACAATGTATCAATACTTGTTAATTAATTATAACAAATATGTCAGCCTAATATGAGATGTTAATAATAGTGGAAACTGAGGGCCACCTATCCCATGCAGGTGCTTGACAATATTGTCTCAATTTCTGTGCAACTCTGATTACTGTTTTTTTTGGTAGTAGATATCAAACTCAGGATCTTGCGCTTACCAAGTATGTTTTGTGCCACTAAGCTACATTCCCATCCCAAGTTACTGTATTTTAAAAAGTAAAAAGAAGCCCTGGATGTTATCCCTGTTAAATAGAAAAAATAATCTCCCTGAGGCAGCTGAGGGAGAAACATTGGTAACAATGCCTATTGCTACTGGAGAGTTTATAGTGTACCCGTAACTTTATTTATTTATTTATTTATTTATTTATTTATTTATTTATTTATTTAGCAGAGCCAGAGATTGAACTCAGGCCCTTGCCCTTGAGCTTGCCAGGGAAGCACTTATTCTACTGAGCTATCTCCCCAGCCCCTGCCCATAACTTTAGATGTAGGGCCAGGGATCCCTGCAACCTGCATTTGAGTGTCTCCATCATTCAGAACACTTGGCAATCTGAGGGAAACTATAAAAGGGGGCTGTAGCACACAGGACCGGGCCAGACCAGCTGTGAAAATACTTCACAGGGGACTACAGCCTGGCCCCCTGATCCCCCGGAAAGGCCTCAGCTCTGACAGCCTTTCCCCTAGGAGATTCTCCAGTCATATTTCTGGGATAGTCACCCATTTAAAGGGAGGCCACATGACTATCTAGACCACGACCACCTAGACCCCCGTTGGACCTGTGCTTAAAAATCCCATCAGGATCCTATGAAATATGGGAGGCATGTTCTGAAGGGAGAATGGTGGGGACATATTACCAGAGGCCGGCAGTGAGGGATCTCTACTTTTTCTTTTTTTTCCATCTAGTATTCCTTCTTTTTCTACTGGCAGAAAACCCCTTCTACTTCATATCACTGTGGTTTAGCAAGGCCAACTCTACCTCAGTTCCAAGGCAAGTACAGACCCTAAGTGTGGCCCATCAAAGCCAATGAGACTTCAGCCAAAACTGCTGAAAAACAGACAGGGTTTTCTGCCCAAGTGGGTAAGGGCACAGGTGAGTCTGAAGGGACAAAAGCGGAGAGCTGAAAGGCTGGGAGGGCAGGAAAGGACAGTGAGCTGTCAGCCAGCTTCAGCCTCAAGGCCGTGCAGAAGTCAGGCCTCCCCTCTTTTTGGTAAAAACATATAGTTCAATAATTGTTAGTGTATTCAGGATTGTTCATCACCACTAGCTCATTCAGCATGGTATTCACAATAGTTGCACATAGAAGTTGGAAGGTACTTTGCACTATTCAATAACCCCATTTATTCTAAATTTGTATATATGTGTGTATGTGCAGACATTGTATATATTGTATATAAGTAAAAATAATATTGTTGAGAATGGCACTCGTTACATATATTGCCAACAAGGAAAATGCTGAATACTAGAATATACATAATTTTATTTTATAAAAGTTTGAGCAAATCTGGGTGTGATGGTGCATGCCTATAATCCCAGCAATTGGGAGGCTAAGGCAGGAGGATTGTTGCAAGTTTCAGACCAACCTGGGCTACAAAGTGAGCTCAAGGCCAGCCTGAGCTGCATAGTGAGACCCTGTTTCAAAAAGACAAAAAAAAAAAGTTCGAGCAAAATTTAATTGTAATTTCAAAACGCTAAATTTTAAAATTTCAGCCTACTTAGTTTATTGAAAGATTTTGGTAATCATGAATTATAGTTTATACTTTTTATTCAATAGGAACTTTGGAATAGAAATAAAACCAGAAAAGTAAATTGTTTCATGATCATGTGTGAAAGTATTAAATTTAGAAAGTTGTTTATGCTGCCTTTAATGCGTTCTTTCTGGGTGGAAATGTATTCAAATGTATATACCTTGAACAGAATCCCATCTTGTTTTTTAACTGTTCAGGTCAGTGGCTCTTACAGTCTGGTATGTGGAACTGTAGCTAGCCTGCCCAATACCCCATTTATAGTGGAATCATTATAAAAGTCAGGAGTTTCAGAAGCTTTCAATGCAATAGGACAAGAGTTGTTTTGAAAAGAATAAAAATTGGAGGGCCTAGGGGTGGCTGAATGGCAATGTGCTCTCTGAGCAGATGAGAGAGGGCCTGGGTTCTATCTCCAGCATTACAGGGGTGGGGGATGGGGGCAAAGGACTCTTAGTTTCAATATATTTCTTTGCATTTCAACATTTTTATTATTTTGATTAATTTCATCTTGCATTGCATTTTACAAAAGAATTATTAGTTTACCACAAGTGGTTGAAAAGCATTGTTTTGGGCCATTGAAAATTAGTACAGGATCTTGACTGAAATGGAAATTCAAGCTCTGTTGAAAAAAAAAAAGGCTGAAACAAGTTCTAAAGTGGTAGTTTGTTGTTTCTTAAAAACTGTTGAGCATGACACCCCAAATTCTCAGAGGACATTCCTCTAAGGATTTTTCATTTTCTTTCCCTCTTTCCTTCTCTCTTTTCTTCCTTCCTTCTCCTTCATTACCTTTGTTCTTCCTTCTCTCCTTTCCTTCCTTCTGTCCTGTTTTTCCCTTTGTTGTTTTAAGAGAGGGTTTCATTACACAACCAAAGCTGGCTTTGAACTGGTATCCTCCTGCTTCAGCCTCCTAGAAGGTTGGAATTACAGGGGTATGCCACCATGACCAGCTTTATGAGGTGGACTTAATCCTGATCAAAATAGTAAAAATGACCAACAATATGACTTCTATCAATGCCATAAGTACAGAGGTCTAGTGGTGCCCCTGCAGTGGCATGGCCTTTACCAAGTGGAGGCAAACTGACCTTCATCACAGGAGAATGTATGTAGCCCTTCTTATACTCTTGAATAGGTTGCCCTCATGCTGGGTACAATGATGCCTGGTAGGCTGTGGAGGCAAAGGAGCCCCTTAACCGAGAGCTCAGTTCTTGAGCCACACAAATTGATTATGAATGCTGACTTCGTTGAGTAGCCATCACCTTCTGGTCTCGGTTTGCCTATGTGTAAACTGTGCTTGGTAATACTTACTTGCACAATTTGTGAAAATTAAATGAGACAGGGAATGGCTTGGGGCAGGATTCTCTAGAAAATGTGGCAGTTCTGGATGAAGTGTGACTTGAGTCCTGGCTACAAGTCCCACACCAAAAAGGTACCTCGGGTAGGACAGACCCAAAGATCATCCCTGGCTTGGACTTGTTGAGCCCTGCAAACCCGGCAGTTCCCTATGGCACGCTGTGTGTTTCCGGGGCTGGACTGGGCTGGGCTGGGCAGGTGGACAGTAGTCAGGGGTTCAGGCTAGGGAGCAGAATCCTGGGACATGCACTCTTTTAAGGTTCTGCTCTAGGCTTCCAGGTATCCCAGCAGGATCTTCTCACTTCCACTGAGGGAGGGTTTGGTGAAACTGGGTGGGGGTGAGATCTGGAAGGCTCCCCCCCTCCCCCATCAAAGAGGCCTGGAACACCCTGGTAGGTGGGAGATATGTGTCAATGGGAGTGGCTGGGGAAGCCCTGGTTCAGTGAGGATGTTTCCTTGTTTGGGTGAATCATTCTCATGCCCCTGTGGGAAAACCCCCCACCTCAGGAGCTGTTCTGGGTCTCTTATACTGTCCTTTCTCAGGCCTTGCTCCCATATTGGGTACCTTTCCTGGGGCATCCATGCTCTGTTGCTCTTACAGCCTTCCCTTCCCAGAGTCTGCATTTTACAGAGGAGGAAGATGAATCAGAAACTCAGAGAGAGGTTGTACAGTCTGCTTAGGGCCACTGGGCTGTTATACCAGGGAGCAGGCATTAGAACCCAGGACCACCGACCAGCTTTCTCTTCTCTGCTGCTCCCTTCTCTCTTCTCCCTGATTCTTCACACTAAGGGGTCAGCATAACCTGCTATGGTACATGTTACTCAGCAGCAAAGTCCTCACAGCACATTTCTCAGTCTCACTTTCCCCTATTCTAGCTTCTCCAGATGGGTTTACAGGCTGCTCAGTGCTGTGATGTGCGTGGTAACTGAGGCTGTGTCTCCTTGGTGACATCAGCTTCCATGCTGTCATTACTGTGTGCTGTTTAAGAATTAAAATATCATGTGTGTTTCTTCTCCCCTACCATGGGTTAGCCCCTCTGAGAGGGGTGCCCTCCCTAGATCAAGATGGCAGGGGACTTTTCAAGAGGAACTGCTCCTGGGGCTCCGTGCAGCTGCTCTGTCAACACACAGGAAGTGCTTCCTGAAAGCTTCCTAGCAAGGGCAGCAGGGCTCGCCCATCTGGTATAGTCAGAAAGGGGGAAACCAAGTGGCATTCTCTCTTTTATTTATTTGTTCAGGGTTTGAGTACAGCAGATCATGTGAAGAGGAGGAGGAGAAGATACTGCCCATTACCTGACTCATTCTTTTTGTCTGATCTACAGTTTTTTACATCCATAAAATGAGTGTGATGGCCATAGGATCACCATAGAGGAATTGCTTCAAGGTTTTTAGATAGTGCATACAGGCACACTACTGTGCTCTGCTTATCCTTTGATTGTCCCTTCCATGGGAAGGGTGTCCTCACCCAAGTTATTAGTATTCCACATAATAATCTTATAGCTAATCAATAACATTTATATGTCAAGCACTCTTTTTTTTGTCTCAGCCTCCCCAGTGCTGGGACTACAGGGGTGTGTTATCACAGCTGGTTTCAGTGGCATGTGGTACCAGGGATTGAACCTGGGTCTTTGTATTTGTTTGGCAGGCATTCAGACCACCGGGCTATCTCCTCAGCCCCACACTACTGTTTTATGTGGATCATTTCTTTTTTTTTTTTTTTTTTTTTTTTTTTTTTTTTTGAGACAGGGTCTCACAGTGCAGTTCAGGCTGGCCTTAAGCTCACTTTGTAGCTCAGGCTGGTCTTGAACTCACAATAATCCTCCTGCCTCAGCCTCCCAAGTGCTGGGATTACAGGCGTGCGCCACCACGGCCGGCATGGATCATTTCTTGTTCACAACCACCTGAATTTCTGTGGACTATATATAGTGTAAGACCCATTTTACAGGTGAGGAATCAGGGCTCTGAGATGTTCTATCATTTTTCTCAGGGCTGGGATGCTGGTGAATGGGTGAACTTGAGCCTAGGTCTACAAGAGTCACCTGACTCCTAAACATGGGTTCCTCAGCACCCTAAATGTGCAAAGAGATAAGGCAAGACAGTGCACTGTTACCTAGGTTGGGCTACTCTTTCTCAACTTTTAGTCTTTATTCCCAATTCATTTTTATCACTTCCTCCTTTTTCTTTTTCTTTTATCAAGAAGAATCACCTGGCATGTTGGCATACACCTGAATTCCCAGCATTTGGAAGATTAAGGCAGGAATTTGAGGCCAGCTGAGGCTACATAGTCAGTCCAAGGCCAGTCTGAACTGGATAGTGAGACCCTGACTCAAAAATCAAGAAAAAAGAATCATTGAAGCTGCCCTTCAAGAACATTAGCTTCAAACGAATCAACTATTGTGTTACATAATACCCCAATCCCAGAGGCCGAAAAGGACATGTATTTTATTTGCTCATAGTCTTGAGGTTGGCCAGCTGGGCTGTTTTCCTCTAGTTTCTCAAGGCCTCACATGGCTACAGATGGCTGAACACCTGGCTGGGGCTGGGTGGCCTTGTGTAGCCTTACCCACAGATGTCTGGCAGCTGAGAGTTCACTGGCCGGAGTGGCTCAATTCTCTTTCACACTGCTTACTCAGGTTAGCTGGAGCTCCAGTAAGAAGGCAAAAAACCAAACCTGCCTGGGCTCTGAATTTGTAGATTGTGATGCATTCTGTTGGTCAAAGTAAGGCTTGTCCACAGTCAAGGGGTGATTAGATTTCACTTCTTATTAGGAGGCCGATGGCCCTTTGTAGTCTATCGCACTGCAATTCTTTCCCCCAAAGATCTCCTGATGCAATCCCTTTTGCGTCTTCACTCCCCTCCCCCTTCTTCCATACTCTTTCTTATACTTTTAATAATAATCTCTCACTTCACATCACCCAAAGCTTTATTCACTCACTCAACAAATACATTTTATGTGTCAGAGACAAAGCTCTTGCTCTAATGAATCTAACATTCTAGTAGAAGGGACAGACTTGCAGTGAGAAAAAGGACATAGTGTTGGACTGGGGTGAACAACAGGAGCTTTACATAACAACAGCAGAGTAAGAGGATATGTGAGAAGATGGCAGGGCAGTGAATGGTTCAGTTCCCCTTGCACACACAGAGGGCAAGAGACCTCAGTGAGAAGACATTAAGGAGATGCTCCAAGTGCACACAGCAAGTTCAAAGGCCCAAAAGCTGACCTTCAGAGACACAATCCCTTCCAATTTTAAATGCAGTAAAACAAAACAAAAAGCAAAAAAACAAAATTCAACTTTAAAGAATAAACATTGGCATACGCAAAATCTTGCTAAGCAAGTATTTTATTACACCTGATTCTGCTGAGGGTCAAATTACAGCTCCTGAGAATGTATGGGTTCTTCTGGGTATTTGCCTCTCACGCCTGGCTTGCTTGTCTGCTCTTGGCCTTGTTGCAAGGATCAAAATGACAACATAAAACTGAAAGTTGCCCCCTGCTTCTCTTTTCATTTCCTACCGCAAGAATGCCAGTGATTTTTTTTTTTAAAGAACACAAATCAGTTATCACTTCCTGTTTAAAACTCAAGGTTCCCTGCTGCCCAAAGAATAAACTTTAGGCACTCATGTGTGGCTTACAAGCCTTCTCACTGCCTGGGTTTTTCAATCTCTCAGGTCTCAAATTCTGTGATTTCCTCCAACTCAACATTCAGGTCGTTACCAGTCAGTTCCTTTCTGAAACTGGCCCTCTGACCAGAAGCTCTTTCTTAATTGACCCACACTTCCGCCCGGTGACTAGACGAGGCTTCCCCCAGCCTCAAAACCTAGAGCAGGGGACACTACTAACTGCCTCCATTTAGAATAAGCAGTCCTCCTCCCTTTTACAGTATCTTCCCAGATCAAATCTTGGTACAGTCCAGCACTAACTGGGTGCCATTAAAACAAACGCTGAAGCTCAGTTTGCTTATTTGCAAAATGACCTGAGAGCCCACCTTGGCTTGGGTAGACTGCGAGGCACAGCAGCCTAGGGAGGAGGTCTCATTTGTGATCGGAAGGCAGGAAGAGGTGAGGGCTTCCTGAAGTCTGTACAGTTCGCAGGCAGAGTATGCGCCCCGTGCGCCCCAAGACATGTCATTCGCCGCGCGACTTCGCCTTCCAAGGCCAGGGATTTCCCCAGCAGCGACACTACCGCGTAGCCTTAGTCCACCCAACAGCTTTGAGCCCAGGGCGCGCGACAATTATCTGCGCATGCGCGGTCCCGGGGTGCGCATGCCCCGCGTTTGAGGGAGGGGCGCCGAGGAGCGATCGGGCGTGCGCGGCTGGAAGTGGGTGACGCGCGCCTCACCGCAAGGCGCACGCGCGGGCCCGCGCCGACTCAGCACGGCCCGAGGGCGCGAGCCCGCCGCCGCCCGGACTGCCGTGCGCCCGGGCGTGCGCGTGGGAGGGAGAGCCGCAGCCGTACCCGGCGCCGCCCCGCTGCTGTCCGCCTCTCCTCAGCCTAGCGCCGCGCCGCAGCCGGGTGAGTGCGGGGTGCGGCCCCTCTGAAACTGGTTAGCCGACTGGGCCGCGGCTCGAGAACTGAAAGCGGAGCGGGGCCAGAACTGCTAGTACGGGCAGCGGAGACGGCCCCACCCGCGGCGTCCCCGTCGCCCTCGGAGGAGGGGAGGCCGGGATCTCGGGGAGGATGAACCTCGGGCGCCCGAGACGCTTAGGGGATGATGAGGCCGGGATGCGGGGAAGGCGGGCGAGACTAGGGGCACGGGCAGCCGGGGCGCTCCAGGTCCCCACGGGAGGGTTGGGAGGCGCAGGGAGACTCGGGGACGTGAGGAGGCCGGGAGCGCACCGGGCGGCTGCGAAGGCGGGGGCGCGGGAGGACGGCGAGCCTGAGGTGTGGGGAGGCTGGGGACGCAGGGGACGCGCAGGCAGGCCGAGTGTCGGAAGGACGGCGCGCTTGGGGCGGTGGGTGCGTGGGGAGTGCGAACAGGCGCCGGGAGGAGCACAGACCCGCCGCCTCCGGAGTGGACGGAAAGCTAGAAAAACAAAAGGGGAGAGGAAGAGGGAGCCCCGCGGGGACGCGGGCCCCGGCCGTCGGGCAGGGCTCCGGGCCGGCCGGCGCCGCGTCTGTGAACCGGAGCCGACGGAGTTGCTGAGCCCGAGGCTTTCTTCCCGACCATCCTAGCCCGGGAGTCATTGTGCTGCCTAAGTTTCCTCCACGCCTCCGCCCCTACCCCAACTCGGCCAAGCTGTTAGGTGGGGGAGCTGCTGTTCGGCTTTCTCTCCAGGCTCCTTTTGTAGCTCCGGTTTTCTCAGAAGGGCGTGCGAGTGTGTTTACTTGCTTTCTTTTAATTTCAGGATTTTGTAGGGAAATGGATCAAGGATAAAGTTTTTTTTCTTTCTTCTCCCTCTTTGAGAGTCATTTCAACAGTGCTTTATTCTTGCAGTTAGTAGTAGCAGGGTTTTTGGCAGTGAGTCTAAGATAATAGTAATATTGTAGTAATTATGGGAACTGGTTAAAATACGTTGAAGCTGGAGGCAGTATGAGAGTTTACAGATTTATATTTAAGTCTTGACTGTTACTGGGATTTTTACTTAGAATATGAATGTTTTCATGTATGTAAAAATAGACCGTTACTATTTGAATTGAAATACCCTTAATGTTATGTTTGTGAACGGAAAAGTATTTGTAAATGAAGCCTTGTTGAAAAACTCATCAAAAACTCAACTTTGAAAGCCTGAAAATATATGAAGATTAAGATTAATACACAAATTTGCATTTAACTTGTTTTTATTTGAGGTACTGTAAGATATGTTTTTAATCTAGTATTTTTTTTTTTTTTTTAATTTTAAAAATCCTACGAGTTTTAAACAGGAAACTTCTGGGGATCCTATCCAGGGCCTCCTGCATGCAAGGCAAGAACTCTGCCACTGAGTAACATCCAAAAGTCCCAACAGGAAACTTTTTAAGGATGTTTGTGTTCCAGCATCTTTGTGAATGTAATCGTTTTATATAGATGTCTCACCTCTTGGAGAAAAACTAGCTGAGCCTACCTACCATCAGTCTCTTAAACACTTCAGTTTACTAAATGTTGCAGCTACATTAGGGTCAATATTACATTTTCTTTTGAAGAATTTCTTTCAAATCACTATGAAGTTTAATAATGAATAGAAACAAAGATGGTTTCAGACATACATTTGTGTTTGGAAAGAACCAACCATCACACAAGACTTTCAATGCAGTATACATCCATGCAAGGGTAATATGTCAAGAAGCAAATCCTTGACAAAAAAAAAAAAAAAAGTTCTTAACAGTTGGGAGTAAAGAATAAATACCAGGCAAACTCCCTAGAGTTCTTGGGACTGAACAGCCTCTTGAGAGTAGTAAGTTCAGTTAAGAACAAAGTTCCACTGATGTAGCAGTGGGAAAAAGGAAAGGCAGCAGTGAGGATCATTATAGGGTTTTTCAGTGAAGTGGTTTCTATAAAGATCCATATCTGTTTGGGAATTACAGCGGGTTCTTCAGCTGGTCAGATAACTTCTAAGAAGTTGGAGAAGTTATCAAAAAAAGATAATTGAATTGTTAAAATTAGCTGCTTAAAATTGGTTAAATCATTTAGAAGAAACGGTTTTATATTACATTTTGTTCAATAGTATAAGAAACATTTTGAAAATCTCTGCCCTCCCTATCTTGATATATTAATTTGAGTTAGGTTGGTTCTTAATATCCCTAGATTTTTTCTCCTAGAAACTTTATAAAAACATTTTTCTCTGTATTTTATACTGTCTTAAATTTGAGAACAATAATAAAATTTCCTTAAGAGTTACAAAAGATGCTATTTAAAATGTTTAAATCTTTCGGTTTTACAGTTAAATACTCTGTTTAGATAAACTCTCACCTAGATCATTTATTTTTTAAATTTCAGTGAAGTTAGGCATTTCTGATTTTAATATTTATGAAATGATTTTTAAAAAATGTATTTGGTATAGAATATCACTATGCAGTTCGGGACTCATAGTGATCCTCATGATTTCAGCCTCCTTAGTGCTGGAGTTAGAGGTGTGCGCCACCACATCCAGCCCCAGGGCTGGCTCAGGTGCAGCATGTGGTGCTGGGGATCAAAATCCAGTCCCTGTGCTTGCCTAAGCAAATGTTTAGTCTGCTGAGCTATCTTGCAGGCCCTCGAAATGTTTTTCTTGGGTGGTAAAAATATCTGAGAAAAATTTAGCTTCTGTACTATATTTTTCCTTAAAGCTCTAGATCTTTAAGAACATGCCTTTATTCTGCTTTTTTCTATTAAGATTACTTAAATAATCTATAGTACATTGCTGTGGGAGTGTTGGAGATTTTTTTACTGATGTCTATACATTACTTAAGATGCAAAGTTTTAAAATTTGGGCAAAGTAAATGACCTTGTGCGAATTAGTAGTAATATACTTAAAGTGGCTTGTGAATGTATCCAAGAAATTGGATATTAAGATGGTTACCAGTCCTAAAGCTGGCTTGGATGTAACAAAGGGCAAATCTGGCTCTTTGGCTGTGGTTCAGTAATCTTGCCAAGCTGCATTGAGAAGTTACTTTTTGACATCTCTAAACTGTATTTTGTATTGGACTATTTGATCTCATTCTTGCCTTTTCTAGAGAGAAAAGCATCGTTTTGGCAAAAGTTTATGTCATTTTATGACTCCCAAACAGCAATTTAGTGCAAGAGAAATGAAATTTATGTCTCCTGGTTTTATTAATTTTTAGGACTTGTGCCAAATTTTATCATTCAGAAGTCTTTTTTTTAATTCTTCAAAATTACATTTATTGTTATATATATCCTGATCACTTTGTAGCCCAGGTTGGTCTTGAACTTAACACAATTCTCCGGTCTCCTAGTTCTTCTGTCTCAGTTTCCTGAGTGGGACGATTACACATGTGCACCTACCATTGGCTCCATGATCACATTTGTCATAGGTCAAACTCTAAATGTATTTTTGATTATGAACCCTACTACCTATAACTATTGTTTTTATATTTATATTTACTGGGCTCTGTGATAGAAATTAAGATCAGATAAGCTTATATGTGTAAACTTTCAGTTTAAAGGGAATTCTTAACACATGCTGCATTGTAGTCTGATCTTTATAGACATTAATGAAGTGATTTCTAAACAAAAATGGAAAATACTGGTTTTTGCCTGAGTGGCACTATTCTTGTCTTTAGCAGCTGGATGCTTCAGAGAGAAACACTAGTAGTAGCCCTCAAAGCTCATCCTTTTTGAGAACAAAGTTGTTTCCTTATAAAATGATTAAAATTGAGTAATAACAGTCTTGTCTCATTGATATACACTTGCATTTACTATAAATTAATTTTTCAGAAACAATAAGAACAGTTTGAACATGATCTTTTACTGGAGAAGAACAATCATGTTATTTGGCTCCTCCGGGTATTTTGAGTTGGGAAATGTTACTGCCTTTATGTTGATCTGTGACATTTGGGAAAGCCTAGGATTGTAAATAACATCCACTGTCCATTCTGTGCCTTATTGAGGCTTCAGAGCTTTGTCTTCTCTGTTCCCCATGAGAACTGTTGGCCTGCAGGTGCACTTCAATCTTCCTTACACAGATGAAACACAGAAATTTGGAATTAGAGTAGCTTGTCCAGGTCACTGAGCTCAGGCCTGCTACACTCTGGAAGGGGAGAGGGAACTCTGGCTACCCAACATGCCTGCAGGGCTAGAAAACTGAATTCATTTATTACTTAGCCCAATCTTGAAGTAGGAGTACCCATGTGTAATGGTTGATGCATTGTGTCAACTTGAGAAGTTTGAAGTTGAAGCCACTCAGCAGGGAGTCAGGGTCCTTACTTTGTAAACATCCTCATCCTATGCAAGAGGATGGCATGGAAATGGTATTACATGCACCTGCCCTTGAGGGTGGTAGCCTGCATACAATATAAAAGAGGGAAAGAGGCTTACTCTTAACCTCCCTTTGGTCTTGCTGCTTTTGCTGTCTTCTACCACCTTGCACTATTGCACCTGTACCATGCCATCCTGCATTGGAGCCAGTTGGTGATTATTTACTCAAACCTCCACAAACTGTGGCCAAAATAAATCTTTCCTTCCTTGATTTCGGGTCTCAGCAGTGAGAGAAAAGTACCACTGGAAAGTTCAGAAAACTACATTTTATATTTGAACCTGACATTTTCAAGACTTAGCTGATCAGCATAGTACTGTGGAGGGCTAGGAGAGAGCTCAGTGGCTTAAGTGCAAAGTCCTGAGTTTGTGATCCTCAGAGATTCCCCCCCCCCAAAAAAAAACCCTTCCATACTACTGTATAGGTAAACTTTCATTGAATGTATCTAAATTGTTTGAATCAATTTAGAATTAACCAGTTAAATAAAAGTGCTTAATAGTGATGCTTCTTATTTGCCAAGAGACATACTTTAGTAACTCCTACATGGGGGCATTATTTACTAGGGGAACATTCATAGTTTAGTAGCACAGAGGGAAAATACTCTTATTTCTCCTCATGCAGTTAGTGTCCCCTGCCTGTGCAAGGATTTATACTATAAATCCTTAGTATTTATAGTATCTAACACATTGCTGCTCTGTAAATATTTCTGCAGTGAATGTACTCATTCTCACTGTACAATTTTCCATCTTGCTTTGAAGTGTTGACCTACTTTCTTCTTTATTACTTGGGATCACTGGACCATAACCAAGCCTCTGAAGAAAGAGTCTTGTTTCTGGTGGTCCATTCCTAGGATCCCTTTTCTGTCTTTATATTTGTTAAAATTTCTGTTGTCATTTGGTTTGTGTAGTACTTTGAACATTGGTGCTTGATTATTTATCTACTTTCTTGATCATATGTTTTGTCTTTCCTGAATTGATGATGAATTAGCTTAACAATTTTATGTATTGTGTTTTTGAATTGAGATGCATTCATTACTGGTGAAAGTTAATTTTCATTTATCTTATGTTTTGTTTGCCTTGTTTAAAAACTTTGAGACTAACCCAGAACTTATACTATGGAAAAACTTATTTTCATCTTTGCTTTATTTTAAAGTAACTAGTGCCAACTGGTAGAGTGGCGCACACCTGTAATTCTAGCGATGCCAGATTGAAGCACAAAGACCCAAATTTGAGCCCAGCAAAAATTGAGAATTTAGCAATTTAGTCAGACCCTATTTTGCTCCCTAGTTTCACCAAACAGACAAAACTAGTTTTAAACTTGAGTCATGAAAAAATATTGCTCTATTTACAATTTTGAAAAATTGTGAAAAACTGACTTTTACAGGATTTGATTTTGTATTTATTTCTGTAGCTGAGGGATTCAACCCAGGGATATCACATTGAGTTACGTTCTTATCTCTTAATAATAATAGTAAACTTATTACTATTTTTTTGAGGCAGGGGCTCACTACGCAACACAGGCTTGAGCATACTTTGTGTCCCAGGCTGGTCTGGAACTTGCATCAATCCTCAAGCCTCAACCTCCCAAGTGCTGGGTATTACAGATGTGTGCCACTACACCTCTTAAATTTTTTGAGACAAGATCTCATTAAGTTGCTGAGTTATCTGAGCTTGGCTCCTGCCTCAGACTCCTAGGGTTGCTAAGATTGCAGTCATGGATTATCATACTCAGCTGATTATGTATTTATTGTGACTCATTCCAAATTCTGAATACATAGACATTGTCCAGAGTGACACAGAAAGTGGGATTTAAAAGGATCCAGAAGCCATAGCATATCTTGTGTTAATCAGCTGGATTCATTGGATGATGTCCAAGGGTTCAGAGCTTTGTAAAAGAGCAGTATCTTCCTAATGCTGAGATGCCATTTAAATGCCAGACTAATTCATCTTTGACTTTGCTTAAGAAATGTTTTATTGTTGTGTTGTTTAGATAAATTACTTTGAAAGTGACAGGTAAAAAATACCATCATATAATAGGAGAAGTCAATGTCTAGGTACAACATCTGTTTCTGAGATTTTTTCATCTTGGTCTTCCTTTGAGAGTTTTTCCTTCATCTGTTGCTATACTGTTTGGAAGAAACATATACACACATTCCCAAAAGCACCAGAGGTTTTCAGTGGCTCCCTAAGCAATGATGGGACTGTAGCATTACTTTTACCTACATTTGTGGGAAATGAAAGTGATCAGGCCCCATTTCTGATCTGAGTCAATTTCTGGGGGTAGGGCCAAACAAACTATTTGAACTTGCTGGCTGGGTGCTTTGATGCATACCAGTGTTTGAAAAACCATACATTAGATCATTTAAAAAATAAAAGCAGGTCATAACTTCAGATATGTATGTAGTTTCTTCTGTGCTAATGAGTTTACCCTTACTTCAAGAATCTTACATGTCTATAGTTTTAGGATTTTCAGAACCTTGGGCAGTCTTCACAACTACTTCTGTTTAGAGATTTTGAATATTTTATGCTTGGACCATTTCATTCTGATAGATACGAGATTGCATATGTACTTGGTGCTTTAGGTCCAAGTTAGGTTTCCTGGTGGTTTTGTTTTTGAGTGAAAAATTGCTAGTTATGCTAAACTCAGGGTGATTGTCAAGTTGGGGTGATTATTGAAGTAATATTAGTTGTGTGTCTAGTACTAAATTCATACCTAAATTTAGTATATTTTTTCTTTACCCTTTTTAAAAGAAAAAAGCTAAATTTAAAGGATCTATAAAGATGAAGTTGGAGATATGTTTTTATTTATATTATACACTATACATAATTTGGTGTATCTCTTAAGTAGAACATTCTAAGTTCAGTGACAAAAACTCAGTTGTCTTTTAGGTGTCTATGATCTAACCTTCCACTCTGGTGCTATTTGGTCAGTGAGTAACTTGTTTAATGAATGAAGAGAGTCAAGTTAGTCTTTCTGAGTTGTCACCATGCTGATACTTGGTGTCTATAGATAAATGAAAGCAGTGAAAAGAAAGACTTTGAAAAAGATCACGTCTGAAGCGGGTTGTGAGAGGCCATCCTGGACAATATGATGACAGGAAAACCATCTCTTAAAAAAAAAAAAAACATCCAGGGATGTAACCCAGTTCGGAAGCCCTAGACCTCAGGGACACAGAACAAGCAAAAACAAAACAAAACCCAGAAAGATCACATCTGAAGGAAGTCAATCAGAAAGACGCAGGTAAGTGACTATAGTGGCACTTTGTTGTAAAGGGGTACTTGCGTGTGTGAAGTATATTCCACTCACGTAGAGGAGAAGAAGCAAAGATAAACTCATGAAATTGTAATGTAATCTCAGCTTAAAACAATGCAGAGGATGTTTCCTTGTGAATCCTTCCCCCATCAACTTTCACTCAACTGCGGTGCTCAGGGAAAGCAAAAATAATAGAAATGAGATGACAGGAAAAAGTGATCTGGAAGTTTCCTTTTAAGATTGGTCAAATGGAGTTAAAGCTATAATTTATAGTCTGTTACAGGCTGTGCTCCCTATTAAATGTACTTCTAAGAATGGCTGGCCTATATGGCTTTTCAGTAAAAATTACTAAACAATTTTCCTCTACTCCTAAGAAGTTGGCTCCAGCCATTGGCTGTTCTTTGGCACAGCTGCCTCTTCTTTGCTCTTATAATGCTCTCCCTCTTTTTCTCTCCCCTCCCTTTCTCTTGGTTTCTCTAGTGTTACTGTAGTTTTAAATAACCTTTTCCTCATTATAATGATGTCACACTTTTTTAATGCATTTACTGGCCATTTGGATTTACTGTTTCATGATATACAAATGTATTTTAAGTATTTTTTTCTTTACTGATTTGTAGCCTCCTTGTTTTATTTTGTCAGTTACATATTATTCTTTTCACCTGTTTTAGGATATGCAGTTTTACTGACTGAGTGGTGTTTCTTGATGGTCAGACATTAGATTTGTCTTTATTTTTGAGACATGGTCTCACCATGTGCGGGCCTTGAACTTAACTGTGTGTCCCAGGCTGTTCTTGGACTCATAGCAATCCTCTGAGTCAGCCTTTCCACTGGTGCTAAACCACTTGTATTATTACAGCTTTAAGATAAATCTTGTCTTATTTAGAAGTCCTCCTATTTGCTTCTTTAAAGGAGTTTTGGCTATTTTTGACCTTTGGAGATCTGTGTGTGTTTTGGAATTGTCAACTTCCAAAAAATACTTTCAGATGTTGTTTGGTATTACATCAAATGTGTAGCTCTACTTGTGGAGAATTGTTCCCAGTTTTGGGTAAAAAAGTGTATGAACATTTATGTACAAATAGTATGCACATAGGCTTTTCTATCTTTTGGTAGTGGTTGGATTTAGGATTAGAACAGATGGATTGGTGTGTGTGTGTGTGTGTGTGTGTGTGTGTGTGTGTGAGTCTTGAGACAGGATCTTGCTATGTAGTTCCGGCTGGTTTTGAACTTACAGCAGTCCTCCAGCCACAGCCTCCTGAGTGCTGGAATCATGGGCATGCGCCACCATACATGGCCTGTAGGTATGTTTTAATGTCTCAAGAATGGACCAGAGTTCTAGAACAATTGTATTATTTTACATTCCAATTAGCAGTGTATGCAAGTTCCAGTTGCTCTATGCTACTGGGACAACAGGTATGGTTTGTTTAAAAAAGTTTTAGCCAACTGTTTTTTCATTTGTGGTGTTCACAGCTTTTATTTTTTCCTTTTATGAAAAATAAAATTTCATAACAAAATGGTAAGAGAACAATTTACCTATCCCCTGTCTACATATCTTCCCAAAAGAGTTAAAATAATATTATAGGCATACCTGTATTTATAGCAGCACAATTTATAATAATAGCTAGATTGTGAAAACAGTGTACATGTTCATCAAAAGATGAATGGCTGAGGAAAATGTTTTTATATACAATGGGACAGTACTCTGCCATGAAGATAAACTTAAGGCATTCATAGGTAAAAGGTAAGAGGTTTAGCCATTTTAATAAATGTACAGTATTGTGGTTTTAATTTGCATTTCTGAGATGATTAATTTTGCTGAGCATATTTTTCATATGTTTATCTGCCATCTATATATCGTCTTTGGTGAAACATTGACATCCATTTTAAATGTTCTTCTTTCTCCCTTATTGTTGAATTTTGAGAGTTTATTATATATTCTGGGTACAAGTCCTTTTGGGGGGCTACTGGCTCAGCCCACCCTGAGGGTGAGGCTGGGTGCAGGGATCTAATTGCAGTCCCCTGCATCTGCCTAAGCTTACCTAAGCAGGAGCTTTAGACCACTGAGCTATCTCACTGGCCCCTGGGTACAACTCCTTGACCAGGTATGCATTGTACTTTTCACTTAGGCTATGGCTTTTTTCATTTTCTTAACACTGTTTTTTGTAGTTGTTTTGTGTCACTGTGGGAAGGGCCTTCCTTGCACATGCTAGGTGAACATTCTACCAGAGTTGCATTTCCAACTTTTTAAAATTTCATTTTTTAGATAGAATTCTTAATAAGTTGCCCAGGCTAGACCTTGGGCAACTTGTAATCTTCCTGCCTCAGGAAAGCCCTGTGTACTATTGACAAACAAAGTGATGGCTCGTATGGGTAGTCTGTGGATTTTTTTAATGTGTTATATTTAAGAATTGTATAATCCTAGCTCACAGAAGTGTTTTCCTATCATCACTCCCTCCCTAAGTTTTAGATTTTATTTCTTTTTTCTTACATAGTTGATACAGGGTCTTACTACACAGCTTGGATTCATAGTGATCCTTCTGTTTTCAGCCTCCCCAGTGCTAGGATTACAAGTGTGCACTACCATGCCTGATTTCAGTTGCTGGCTCAGAGCGCCCAGGGGCAGGGCCAGCACAGCATGTGGTGCCGGGGATCAAACCCTGGTCCCTGTGCTTGACTAAGCCCGTGCTTAGTCTGCTGTGTTGTTTTGCCGGCCCTAAATTTTATATTTAGGTCTATAATACATTTTGAATTAATTTTACTCTATGGTGTATAGGGTATGGATCCAAATGATTTTGTGAGGTCTGGAATGATGGTAGGTTTGACCAGAGTATTTGTTGTTTTGGTCCACAGTCACCTTAAACTACATTTAAGGTTTAAGTGAGTTTAGACCACCCAGAGCTTTAATTCTTGTGGAGAGAGTTTACTTCTAGATTAAGAGATGCATAGCTTTTGGGAGTCTTGCTTATTACATCATGTTTTGAGTTACAGTTAGCTATTTTATTTGTGGGTTCCATATCTGCTGAGTCAGCCAATCATGAATCATAAATATTTAGGAGTAATAATTACATTTGTACTGGACATGCTCAGACTTTGTCATTATTTCCTAAGCAATGTAGCTTAAGAACTATTTATGTAACATTTATGTTGCATTAGTTGTAAGTAGTCTAGAGAATGTAAAGTATAAAGAAGGATGTATAACAGGTATATGCAGACACTGACCACTTAAACATAGGGATCTGAGCATCCGCAAATTTTGGTATCTGCAGAGTCCTGAAAACAGTCCTCCATGGATACTGAGGGATGATTTTGTATGTATTCTTTGGTGCACTCACTGTATAACCTGGTCTGGCCTCAAACTGATGGCAGTCGTCTTGTCTTAGTGTGTGGCACCATGCCTGGCTCAATCTTTGATTCTTGTTCGTTTTCTCAACACTGTTGTAAAAATGAAAGCTCTTTGATTCCTTTCTATCATCCCTATGCTGTTGTAAAAAATGAAAGCTGACTAATTGGCAAATACATTCGGGGCAAAGGTGATTTTTGTGCTGTTTATCTCTTTGGTTTCCTGGTTTTACATTAATTTTGATGTGGTATTTCCTTCTCATCAGTTTCTGGTTAATCTTGATATTTGGAAAATGTTCTATCTATCTTTTTAAATCGTCAGGGGAGAAGTTGGACTATATAGTACAGCCTGAATCAAGGAGCCAGGTTAATGGGAATACTGAGCCACATAAGCTGAACAGTAGGTTTGTGGGTTGTCTCATTACGTGTATTAACCTCTGTTTCAGAGCAGTAAACAACTAGACTCTAAGGTTAAGTGAAAAAAGAACAGAATTTACCCTTTTTCAGTGTTGCTGATAGGTGTGTTGCAGTATCTTATTGTGGATTTAGTTTGAATTTTTAGGCTGGTTGCAAATCTGTGATCCTCCTGTGTTAGCCTCCCAAATGTTTGGATTACAAGAAAAAAAAAAATATATATATATATATAATCATGTTACATATTACATAGAATTATATATGATACATATTATAAACATATACTTACATATTATATGTTCATTTTATATGTCTGTATATATAGAGATGGAGGCTTAAAGTCACACAGCAAATGAAGTGTCGGAACTACAATTTGAACTTAGGCAGGCTGGTATCAGAACCATGCTCTTAAACACTATACATTTCCACTTTTGAGTCTTTTAATATATTGGCCCTCTGTTTTGTTTCTATAAAGGATTTTTAAAGGCTTCGTCTTAATTTATTTTTTTTCTCTTTTTCTTGATTCTCTCATTTCTTTTCAGTCTTATTGACTTACAGCTGTTGTAAATGTGGATTATAGTCCTTTTTCATTACGTGTTCTGAATATTTCATTCCCATTTGTGGTTTGCTTTTTTTTTTTTTTAACCTTTGTGTTATATTGGAACTAAAGTTTTTATTTTTAATATCTGCTTTATCTCCCCTTATGATTGATTGTTTAAAGAATGTTTCTTAGGACTCAGTTATGATATGAAGTATTTTTGAGGTTTAGTTCATAAATGTTTATTTGATGAATATGTTCAATATTTAGTCATAACTTTCTAATTTCTATTAATATTCCTTTGAGATTCTTGCTTTACTTTAATGTGTTTAATAAATTCATTTGGGTGAATTTTTTCCCAATGATCTTGGGACTTATTTCTCAATAAGTTGGTTTATAGTCAGAAAATGTGTTCTCTGTAGTAGCGATTCTTTGCAAATTCTTTGCTATCTTCATAAACTTGTATTTTAATTTGGCCAAGATCTTGGTCTTTGCTCAGTACTTTTGGGCACCTAAAAGCACTTATGTTCCACTTATGCATTGGTACCTTGGTTATGAAAAAAGTATGAGAATAGTGGATTATTAGTTTGTTTTTTTTCTAAGTTAGTAGAGTTTCATATATTTTCCACCTCTGTAAACACTTATGACATTTCTTGGCTGAAGTTAAGGTATTAATATACATGAGGGTCATGCTGTGATCACAGCTGCCTCCCTTTCAGTGGCATTTCTTAATTAAGTTGTTTAATTTTGTGTTGCTTTCTCAAGGACTCTTTTAAGAAAAAAATGTTCCCCTTGGTACTGGGGGAAACAAAATCAGTTTGTGAGTGTTCCAAGGCCCTCTTAGTCATGTTTGGATATTCATTTAGGTTTTTTTTTTCTCCCAGGAAATAGTATTAACTTGTAATTTATTAGAGTTAAATAATAGGTTGGAAATTGAGTTACACTCCTCCATGAAAGTCTCAGGCCTTAGTAATTAAAGGTCTTTAGGTGTTACAGTTTGTAGAGAGAGGCAGATCTGTTTAGTAAAAGAAATTTTACCGAAGAAAAAAGGCTTAGGTTTAAATAATGATTGCCTGTAGAAGACTGGCTAAGTTGGATAGTTTCTGTGCTTCTCAGTGCTTTCCTACATAGTATAGTATTCATGATCTCAGCCTTTGAAGCATGTGTTCACTATGTAAAGTGGTGTATAAATATCATAGTACTGTCTTTAACAGATATCCATAGTATTTACTGTCAAGGTCTGTTCCCTTTCACCTGTGGATTTCAACAGTTTGTTATCTTAATAGGCTCATTTGCACTGGTTCAAGCAGTTAATTCATTTTTTTTTTTCAGATTTGTTTAGTGCTGTTTTGTACCTGGTGTTTTAAGGCCTCTTGAAGGTACAGATACAAGGGAGGTTAGACTGATACAGCTCAGTGGCATGCAGTATGATATGTGCAGTGGCTGTGTCATAGCATGTAACTCTGAGAATCACAGGATGATTCCCCATGATACCTAAGCTCAGGGGTTAGCAGGCTTACTCTGTTAAAAGACCAGGTACTTCAGTCTGTAGGCTGTATAATGGTCTATCTTATATTCTTCTTTTTTTTCTCCCTGAGTTAATTTATAGACTTTGACTATGTAAGCAAAATAGCAGGACCCCAAAGGAGTCCATGGTAATTTCCAAGGTATTGCTCAGGATTCTTCTTCAGTGACAAGTTTATGAAGTTCTTTTTTGCTCCCTCCTTGGGAACATATTAGTGATCAAACAAGTGCTTTTAGGAGGGAACATTCTTCTAGGTTTATGAACTCTTGAAATTGTAAGCAGAACTGTTTTAAGAATATGAAATTATTTTTCTTTGAATTGAAGATTCTACAGTTTGCATGGATTTAGCAAAAGGAAGGCCAATGGAGAGGAGGATTCCCTTCCTTGTTATTAGATTGTGTACATCTGGAATATTGTAAAGATTTGAGATGGTAAGGAAAAGCTCATCATCCAAATTCACATTTAAATTTGAATATACCCCAAACTGCCAAATAAAATATTAATCCATGAGACTGTTTCCTAGCAATTAGAATGTCTTCCCCTGGCTTTCTTTCTTCCTTTAGAAGATAAAACTACATAGTTTTGGTACATAGAAAGCCAGCCATATCTTTGGGACTCTTAATTGGTATGGCATGCCTGAAACATGCTGTGGAACATTAGACAAAGCTAAAGTTTATATACTTTTTTAAGTTTATATCTTAAAATTTACATGGCTGTGAAAGATAGTGTCATTTTTAAGTAGAGTATGCCAACACCAGAAATTAGTATATTTCTTTGGATCAGATTTGAAGTGTGTAATCATGAATTATAAAGCCATACTTAAATTATGTTTTGGGGAGCTCTTAGGTAACAGCAAAAGAAGCAGGACAGCTGGCAGTTGTTGAGATCTAAGCATCAGGCAGGTTGATTTTCTGTTCTGTAGTCTATACTGGATTGGTTCATAGTCTTTGCTGTGCAGTTCAGGCTGAGTTCCCTTTGTACTTTCTCAGCGCAGTTGTGCAAACAGTGCTTAATCACCCAGCATCCATGTGTGGCTGCATGGATGGACTGTTGTCAACTTGGGAAGTTCACTTGAGACTTGGTATTCAGGTATTTATTGGGGATTGTTGTGTAGGATGGCTATAGATCCTTAGGCCTGAGCTTGGTTTCTGGCTCTACCTAAGGACAAAACCTCTGTCTCTTGCTTCAGGCTTTCTAGATTTGAAAAAAAAAAAAAAGCCTTATTAGACAGGAGATTTTAGGGGCTTAGTGTCCCAGGAGCTGGACAAAGGGCCAGACGTCTTTATTTTGGACACAATGAATCCTTTATTCTGTAAGGCCTAGGAAAGCAAATTATTTTCATCATTGCTAGGCATTTGAAGAAACTATTTTTCTTTTCTATTTAGTGGGAGATATGTTGCAACAACCAGTATTATGTACTACAGATTTAAAAATTAAGTTGGATATAGCGGTGCTTTCTTGTGGAGGCTGTGACAGATTCTTTGAGGCCAGATTTGGGCCAACTTAGTCTCAGAAACAAAACCCAAAAAATAGAAACTTAGAATTTCTATACACAAGGGAGGATGTCTGCAGAAGTGTGTCATATTTCACACCTGTCCCAATGTTTCTGTAGGGGTTTGAATAAAGAAATAGGAATCATTTTGGGAGACAGTTCCGTTTTTGAATTAGGATTTTAATATATTGTGACAGTTCGTAATTTGCCAAAATGAAGGTAAAATTTATCAGGAATAAATGTAAAAAGACAGCTGAAAAAGTTGAAGACAAGGTGTGTCTTAACTCTGCTTGCATGCAGGAGACTTGAAAATTTAGTTGACTAAATCACTGATTGGGAAATTTATAGAAGAAGCAGAAGGTAAACTGTTTTGCAGACTAATAGGCCAAACAAGGATATTACATAAGTACTTACTATGTTATCCTTTCCAGGGGAACAGAATCAATAGAAAATTTGTAAATAATTAGGCAAGGAAATCCAGTATTAGGTAGTCTAGAAGATCAAAAGCTGAAGAGTTCACAGTGACCATTTGTATGTATGTAGCCAGAGGATCCAGTGCTGCTCTGTCAAACATGGAAGCCACAGAACAAGAGGGATCAAGGATGCAGCATTAGTGTGAGTTTAAAGGCCTGGATACTTACTAGAGAGTCACTGGTATAAGTCTGCATTGGAAAGGTGAAGAAACTGGAGACTAATGGCCAAAGCAGTGGAAACAAAGGGTTCATCCACTTAGGAAGACTGGTGCTCTTCACAGTAGGAGATGCTTATGTTTTTCCTTGTTTTATTCCATTAAGATACAAGCCTATTGGTTGGTGCCACCCTCAACTGGAATGGGTCTTCCCCCACTCAGTTTGCTGGGCTGCCTGCTAGTAATCCACAGACACATCCAGAACTGTGTTGTGTGTGTGTGTTTTCTTAATGTTTTATTTATTTACTTATCTATTTGGTACAGGGTCTCACTAAGCAGCTTGGACTTATAGTGATCCTCTTGTTTCAGCCTCCTCAGTGCTGGGATTCCAGGCATGCGCCATCATGCCTTAATTATTAGTCACACATATACTTGATGAGAGAAGGCAAATTCCTACAAATTTTCATTGGGGGAATTCAAGATGTTATAATTTAATAATTATTATTTTTGGTTTTGAAGATTGAACCCAAGTTCTGTGCACTGAGCTCTATTTCCACCACCACCACCCCTTTTTTATTTTTAAATTTTGAGGCAGGGTCTTACTAAATCTAAGTTGCCCAGGGTGGACTTGATTTTGCCATCCTCCTGCCAAAACACAGCATTAAATATTTTTTATTGTACTGTTCTAATTAGAATGGGATTTTGGGGGGAGGGGTGGATAATGTTTTGCTTCATTGGAGTTGAGTTAGTGGTCCTGTTATCAAAGTGACTTACAGGCAGAGAAGCAGCATACAAATATAATCCCAGCCACTTGGGAGGGTAAAGGAAGATAAAAAGTTCAAGGTCAGCCTGGGTAACTTGAATGAGATGCTTCCTCAAAATAAAATTTTTAAACAGCCTAGGGAGTGCTTGTGTAGCATATGTGAATTCCCAGCAGTGGAAAAGAAAAGCAGATTTTCATCTCAATGTTGGCCTGCAAAATTATACATGTTTCATCTTTGAAAATATCTTTAGTTGACTACTGCTGATATTGACCAAGGAATATGTTGTTTTACTTTTTTTTTGGTGGAACCAGGGATTGAACTCAGGCCCTTGTGCTTGCCAATGAAGCGCTTATTCCATTGAGCCATCTCCCCGGCCCAGGAATATGTTGTTTTAATTGCATTATTTTTTGTGTGAAAGACGTTTATAGTGTTCTATTAGAATTGTTTTGATATTTGTCATTAAACATGTTTGTTTAAGATCTTTGTAGTTTAGGCTAGTCTTGAACTCAGTGTGTCTCCTGGGCTGCTCCGGTACTTATAGCAGTTCTCCTGCCTCAGTCTAGTGCTTGAGTTACAGAGATGCTCCACCCCACCCAGCCTATAAATTTTCTTTGTATTTACATCAGGGTTCAAAAACGCTATTGGAACTGGTCTTTAACTCAGAAAATGTATCTGCTGCAAATTTTTATGGGATTTTTTTTTTTTTTTTTTTTTTTTTTTTTTTTTTTTTTTGGTGGAACCAGGGATTGAACTCAGGCCCTTGTGCTTGCCAGGCAAGCACTTATTCTACTGAGCTATCTCCCTGGCTCTGGGAATGAAAATCTTGCTTGTTTTTTAACTTCTGACAGCACGAAAGGTATGAAGTATAATTCATTGACTTTACTGATAATTTGAATTCTTGTAAGTATTATGGTGCCTTGTAAATTTAGGTTAATTTTATTAAGAAATGTCAAATCCTCACCAAAAAAAAAAAACAAAAAAGTTTCAGAAGCTATTCATTATTTGCTAACAATAATAATTGAGGGGAGGGGGAAAATTTAAAAGAGATAGGTGGGAAACAGAAAAATAGAGGAAGAGATTAGAAGCAAGGCTGGAAGACAAAGGAAGACTGCAGATCTGGGGACACTTGTGAAAAAGAGAAGAAATGAAATGTAGAACAGAGCAACAACAAAAACCTACCAACAGGCTGGCCAGATAGCTCAGAGGCAGGGACTGGGATTCAATCTCTGGCTTGCTATGCTGGTCCTCCCCCCAGGGGTGTTCTGAGATGGTGATTGAAACTGGGCATAGTGGTGCATGCCTGTAATCCCAGCGCTTGGGAGGCTGAAAACAGGAGGATCACTCCGAGTCTGATCCACATAGTGAGACCCTGTAGACCCTGTACTAAATGCATTAAAAGAAAACCCTAGAAACAGTGTTCACACTCATAAAAACAAGAACAAAGGCAAATAAAACCAAAATAAAAACAAGAAATAAAGAGTGACAATGAAAATGTCTACTTCAGGGCATGTCTCTCTGTCACTGGTAGTCAAAATGAACAGGCAGAGTCCAGATCCATGTTGATTAATCCCAGTAAGCCAGCTGGTAGGGTAGTGGATAATCTCAGCAAGCTTGTACCTTTAGTTTCTGGCTGTGAGGCTGTTTGAATTGTTCAGCCTGTAACACTTAGTGTGCCTTCTGCTACCTTAAACTCAGCTCCTTGAAATCCTGCCTTATCCTGACATTGGGGCCCACTTGATGTAGCCAGCACACAGGTGCTCTCAGTTCTGAGATTTTTTGGCCCCTCTCCAAGATGGCTGCTGACCAATAGCTCTCTCCTGGGGGACATCTGAATCTGAATAATTCACCATCCACTGTGTGCATGTCCACTGCTATGCTTCATTGGTACGTTTCTTTGTGGAGCCCTCTAGTGTCCAGTAGTTATCATGTCAGCAGGTGGATCTGCTCCTCCCATGCAAAGATCTTGCTTTAGACCTTTGCAGGCTATTGGAGACTCGCTTTTTTCCTATGCTGCTATGTTCCTTCATGTGGACACCAAATCTGGGAGAGAATATTTCTCTAGTCTTCACCACTGTGCCATCTTCCCAGAAGTCTGAGTCATTATCAGTTGAGGAAGGCAAAGCTTGGAGAGCTTGTATAAAGATGGCTCAAAGGGAAGGGTTAGTGCCAAGATTGTGTTGTCTGTTGGACATTTTATTCACTCATACATTTGATGTTGTCCTTATGGGAATTCAAAGTTGGTCTCTGGAGATTGTGTCCTCAGGAAGATCCAGGAAAAAAGGAAGCCATGTTAGGTAGATTTTAATACAAAGAATTAGGTCTCTTTACTATTAGTGAAAGGACTAGAAGAATTGAAGGTCAGAAAAGTAGCTGGCTAGTGCGTACATCATCGGAGCTTCTCTGAAATCAACTGTGATCCCAGCTCATGGAGCTGCTCCTACTGTTTGCAGTGATTCCTGGGGTCTTTCTTAGAGGCCACTGAAAATTCTTAGCAAAAACTGCTTTGCATAATTGCCAGATCCTAGTTGTTTGTGCCATCACTGACTTGAATCTGTGCTCTTCTTGCCTCCATAGAATAGAGCTCTGTCTCATCTTGGAGTCATACAAGAATACCTTAATTATGTAACTGACACTGAGTTGTTGTAGCAGGCAGGGCTTTCTGAGCTGTGGATTCTCTGACGTTATAGGAGGGAGGAGGTGATAGTAGTGATGCAGAGTTCATACAGATAACACAGCATAGCAGCCAGGCAATTCTGTTTAGAGGGTGGGAATTTGGAAGAGGAGCCTGAGCTAGAACTAGCATGGAGATAGTGTTTCAAGTGATAACTGTCTAGGAAGGGGTAAACAGAACAGAGCTTTGGGTATTCTAGAGCTAACATGTTTGAGAGGAGAGGAGGCATGACTGAGAGACTAAGAAGAAAACCAGAACATGGTGTCTGGAAAGCAAGCGAAGGCAAGTGAGAGTGATCATCTCAGCCAGTTGTTGCTGGCATTTCACTTAAGTATTCAAGAACTGACCATTGGATCTGCCAGTGTGGGAATTGGTGATCTTGAGTAGAACAGTTTTGGTGGAAGAGTGGTAGTGCAAGCAGTTGCTGTTTGAAGAAAAAAAGAGAACAATTTGTAATAATAAGCACTTTGTGTTTGTGCTTGTTTATGGACTTATATAATAGCTACTTTAAGTCTTTGTAGTGTAATTTCATTTGCATCACCATAGTATTGGTGTCTTTTGATTGTTTTTTCTGTGGGACTTGAGGTTCTCCATCTTTATTTAGCTATGTTTGGGTTGTATCCCCATTTTGGATATCATTTTAGGAGACTCCAGTCTTAAATCTGTGGGTGGAGTGGTGCTTTGAATTCTAGTCTCCTCTGATTCACCTGCTGTTTTGTTCGCTCTGGCAGCACATATACTAAAATTAATTTTGTTTACTTCTTAGTAAAGAAACAGCTTCTGCACCTCTGTGCAGATTTTCTCGCTGCTTTTCAGGATACCATCCTTGTTCCCCTTTACCTTTGCTGGACCACTTTGCTTTCAGATGCCGGACTCTACTTTCATTTGGACCATGATGCCCAAATCACTGTGTGTCCCCTGATAATTACCTGTAGTAATTGCTACAGAGGTTCTCCACTGAGATACTTTTTGGATGTGATTTATGTCTCTTTCCATAGGGCTTCATTCAGTATCTGAGGTAGACAACATGATTCTTTTCATGTCATTTACCATGATAAACATTAGTAATGTGCATGGTTGAAGGATTGCCTTGTCTTGAAATCACATGACTGCCTAATAGTTTTAGTAGAATCATGTCTCTTTAACATTAAAATACTTTTCACAAATGGGAATTTTGTAGAGATAGGATTTGTAGTGCACAGTAGGATAGTGATAAGTACAAGCTTTGGAGAGCCCTTTGAATATCAGGACTGATTCTTTATCATATTCTTGTATCACACTCCCAAGTTATTTCACTTTTCTGAATATGTGTTTCTCATCTATTAAGTGGAAATTATAACTCTTATAAACACAATACAACATTTGGTTCTTAGTACATGGATAACTATAAATAAAAACTACATCTGCATCTTATGTTTAAATGGGGAAGGGAACAGAGAGAAAGGGGAAAGAAAAAAGTAAAAAATGAAAAGAAAAATATGGACGCAAAGCTCTGAATGGGGAGGAAAAGAGTTGAAACTGAGAGTAAGGGAATGGGGGAAACAAGTTATATCATGTACAGGTACAAATTATGAATGCGATCGTTATGTATGATGTGTCAAAAAATGTAATGTTAAAAAAAGGACCCCCTCTCCAAAAAAAACCTTCATTTTAGGTCAGAATTAATCTGATGTTCAGGAAGTATAGTTCCAAATCTAGATCATTCTCTGACTTATGTTGGTCTAAGAATTTGAAACTAGTTTCTATTTATCATTTGCTCTGCATACACAATGGCCACTTACTACTTACTACTGATAATTCATTAACTTTACAGCTTTTTTCTTTTAGTGTATTCATTGGCTTAGTGCCAATTGGCAGGCAATACCTGTACCAAGCACTGTCACACAAGGAATGAGAAACACTATTCCCTACTTTAAGTACCTCAACAGCCTAGTATTAGAATATATTTTGGCTAGAAAATTATTTTGAAACATAAATAAGCTTTTGTTTGCCCAGATGATCTTCATAAATTATACTCACATTCTTTTTTTTTTTTTTTGTCTTTTTGAGACAGGGTCTCACTATGCAGTTCAGGCTGACCTTAAACTCACTTTGTAGCTCAGGCTGGTCTCGAACTCACCACAATCCTCCTGCCTCAGCCTCCCGAGTGCTGGGATTACAGGCATGTGCCACCACGCCCGGCTAAATTATTATTATTATTATTTTTTTTTTTTTTTGGTGGAACCTGGGATTGAACTCAGGCCCTTCCATGCCAGGGAAGTGCTTATTCTACTGAGCCATCTCCCCGGGCTATACTCACATTCTTGATACAGCTCTAGCTTTTCAGAAAGTTACTTCTGACTTATGTTCTTTCAGAATGTGGGTTACAGCTTGACTAAGGGCAGACGTTTATTTATAGACTAAGCCTAGGAAAAGGGAAACCCCATAAGAAGTGGTGGTATATTCTGTACACTAGAGCGCTTCACAAATAACTTACATTGTTAGGATATTATTGGTTAATTTGGGTTTTGTTTAGCAATTAGTGTTAAACAGACATTTTATTTTCAGGGACATCATCTACTTGCTTATTTCCAGCCAGGTATCCTATGATTTGTCTATATGTCATACTGAATGTGACTCAGCTCTAGGAAGAGCTTTCTGTCATGAATGCTTGGGGAAGCCTGGTCAAATTTTTTCTTTTTTTCCCCTTTTCCTTTCTATGTTGAGTATTTAACAGTATAATGTGGTTAATTGAGAAAGCAGAATAGCAATGTGATTTTTAAGGTTGTGTGTCAGTATTGATCTTTAAGTTCACTTTTGCTTGTGACATTAGAGAATTTAACTTTGTAAAGACTTAATTTCTTTCTGTGTAAAATGGGAATAGTAATAGCCACCAGTTAGGGCTGTGAGGATTAGTTAAAACATACCCATATCTTACAAATGTGTAAGTGTTAGGGCTATGATCATTAAGATTGTTATTTGGAATTAGTGAGTGATGTATGTAGAAGGCTTTCTGTGTTGGGCTGTGCACTGAAATGAGAACACTGTAAGCAAGATGAGGTTAGGAAATACTCTGATAGTGAAACTTAGAATCAGTAATGTGTGAGCAGTAGAAAATTTTACTTTGCAGATTAAAAAGTTTTGAGCAACACAAGCATCTATTTATACCTATTTTAAGATGCACTCATACATGTAAGAAAGGGGTAGGGAGTGTCCATTATAAAAATTCTTTGGAGAGTTGATAGTTGTTATGGTTTGTGTCTAGATGTTCTCCCAGTCACATGCGGTCATAGTGCTTTTTCAGAGGTGGCTGAATCTAGAGTGCATGATGGATTGGTGGTGCAATGTAAGGATGAGGTGCTTGGATTAAGGGTGTGAGTGTTACACCTGCCATAGGGTGGGTAGCCTGCAGTATAAGGGACAGAAAGAGATGTGTCTCTCATTGATTTTGCTTTTTTCCACCACCATAAACTATTGCCTCTCTGCCAGATGCCATCCTGCCTTGGAGGTAACCAATTATAGACTGATTCACTCTATAAACTGTGAGCTAAATAAACTTTTCGTTTAACTTTGGGTGTTGGGTATTTTGTCTGAGCAATGAGAAAAGAAACCAAGATAATATATTTCATTGCCTGCTTTAGCAAGCACAGGTACTGGGGTTTGATCCCTGGTATCACAGGTTTAACTGGCCCCATCTGTGGGTGCACTGACCCGGCCACCAAGACCAGGCATGGTGGCACACGCCTGTAATCCCAGCACTGGGGAGGCTGAAAACAGGAGGATCACTAGGAGTCTGAGCTGTTTAGTGAGACCCTGTACTAAATACATTAAAACAAAAAACATTTCATCCTGTAATCCACGTTTAATTTTTCTTTTATTTATTTGGAGCAGATAGGTTTTTTTTTTGTTGTTGTTGTTTTTGTTTTTGGCAGTACCCGGGATCAAACTTAGGACCTTGCACTTGCAAGGCAGGCGCTTATGCCATTGAGCTATCTCCGTGGACCTAGGAGCAGATAGTTTTAAGTATTTTGATTATACAGTTTTTTGGAATGTCTACTTTAGACCCTGTTAAAATATAAGTATCAACTAGTTCATCCTTATATTTTATCAATTTCATAGTTAAAATGCATTGGTTTGTTGATAAGGGTGAATAAAGGGAGGAATTAGAATACACCATGCATTAAGTTGCCTTTGCTGAATGATAAGCAAGCAGACAATGAGTGGGTTTAATGTTGCTAGAACAAATACTGTTACAGATGTTCTCAATATGCAAAATAAAGCAATGAACACTTAGCAAAATGTGAATAACATTCAAACAATAATATATATCCATTTAATTACACATTCATTAACTTTTTCATAAACCAAGTAAATTGTATTGATTATGTGCTGTAGGCACTTTGCTAGGAATGGTACATACTGTTTGAAATACAGTGGTAAATAAAAACTAGGCATTGTGAATAACTGAGATGGTTTGTCCTTGCACTTAGTAAAAAAAGGAAACCAGTGCTAAGAGACTCAGGACCTCAACAAATGATATTTTTAGGTTTATACATAGAAAAGAGGCAAAAAGCAGAGAACCTAAAGAGTAAATACTTCTGGCTGTAACCAACTGGAGCCTTTTCATCTTTAATTTCCTAATTCCTATTTTTAGATGATGCATATAATACCCATGTTTTTTTCAAAAATAGTGTTAAATTGCTACAGGATGTGTAGTATACAGAGCACAAAGAGGCTGTCTTGGTTCCCAGAATCTACCATGTAGTTGGAGCAAGAGATTGACAGAGCAAGATATAATGGTCACTCTAATAAATGTATGAAGTGGGGAGCTACACAGTCACCTTTGGGGTTAGGGCTACATCTGTGTTCACTACTGTATATATAATGCCTAGTACAAATCATGATGGGTGTTAGCTGTTCAGTAAATATCTATGCTAAAGGGCTGGCCAAATAGCTCATTAGATTAAAGGGCCTGCAAGCAGACACAGGGGCCGGGGGTTCGATCCCCAGACCTGCTGTGCTGGCCCTGTTCCCAAGGCCTGCCTGCTGAGAGGCAGTTGAGTCTGGGCATGGTGGCTTGCACCTGTAATCCCAGCTCTTGGGAGGTTGTAAACAGGTGGATCACTACGAGTCCGATCTAGTAGTGAGACTGTGGACATCCTGTAGACCCTTCCCTAAAATAAAAAAAAAAAAAAAAAAATTCTATGCTGAGAAAAGTCACGCTCAGGAGTGTGAGAAGCATCTGATGGAGGAAGTGGGTTCAGATGTGCTTCTAGGTTAGCCGTGAAAGAAGGTCCAGGTGTAGAGAGCAGCAGATCGCATAGAGATGTGAAAGGGCATGTAAGTTGCCGTATAAACTGAGAATAGTTTTTCTGGAGTGTAGGATTTTTAGAAGTCAGGAGTGAAAGATCATATAGAGATGGCTTGGTCAACAAGTGTCATACTAAGTAGTTTGCATTTTCTGCAAAAGTAGCTTTTTTCCCACTAAATTACTAGAAGTAAGATTTCCTAATGCCCATGCTGATACTCTTTAGGTGATCCATGTAATACTCAGAAAGTATTCTCAGGTCTTGGGTTCTGTATCTATTAGTGATGACTGGATGGACTGTCAAGATGCCCTATGCTCTTGGTGAAATTTTGTCTTTTGGGGAGAAAGAATACAGTATAAGATATTTTCTTGGAAGTAAAGCGTACATTCTTTTGAGGCATATAAGTTGGTGTGTCTTTGAATTCTGGTTCTGAAGAATGATACTGGGCTCGTAAAATAGATGTTCAGTATGTGAGTAACTAGCAAAACAAAACAAAACCCCTATTTGAGTACTGAGGTTGAATCCAGGGCCTGACATATGGTAGGTAAGCAGGCGCCTTACTAGTGAGCTACATTCCCTAATCTCCTAAATTTTTAAAAAATATTTGAGATAGATAGGGTCTTGCTAAATTGCCCAGGAGTGAGTGCTTGAATTTATAATTTCCTGCCTCAGGCTTCAAGTAGTGGAGAATATAGGTGCAGACCACTGTTTCTGGCTGCATATACTATTGTAGCAAGCATTGTATTTGCTTCTGAAAAGCAATAGCTAAATGAGAAGTCCTTTCCATAGCTTCTTCAGTCAATTGGAGGAGTCCTTGATTATAGTACCATGGGATGAATCCTGTGCTAGAGGTATAGGGGTAGTGCACCCACATCAATCTGTGTGTGTGTGTGTGTGTGCCCACACGCGCGCGCGCGCGCGCACACACACACACACACACACACACATGCAGGGTCTCACTGTGTAGCTCAGACTCGTATTGATCCTCCTGATTTCTGCCTCGATAGTGCTGGGATTACAGATATGTGCCACCACATGAGACTCCATCTCTGGCTCAATGCTCTCAGGGATGGGGCCAGCACGGCATGTGGTGCCAGGGATGAAACCCGCTGAGTTTGCTGAGCTATATCGCCGGCCTGCCCACATCAATCTTGAGTGGGAGAGGGGTTGTGGAAGGCTTCCTGGTAGCACATGAAGTTTGAAGGACTAGGAGTAAGTTAGGTAGAGGAAAATAAGAGCCTTGTAGGCAGAAAACCCAACATTGTTTATGAAATAGTAGTAGGACATAAGGAAGAATTAAGATCTTGCCGTAGAAAGGGAATGAGGAGGGTTTGGAAATGAGGTAGGACACTAATGGTTTGGTTCTGGTGTGTGTGTGTCAGTGTTCCTCTGTCTGTCTTGTTTTCATGTTTATTTGGGTGTGTGTCTGCCAGGAGAATACTTTCCCCCTCTTTTCCTTTGGAACATTCAAGTTGGAATAGGATGAATAGGCATGAAGCTTATCTGGAGTAAATAAAGGCTTAGAAAGTATACTTTGTGCAGAATAAGGGAAGAGAATTGGAAAGGTACTATAAAGCAAAGGAATCCTACTAGCCTCAAGTAATGAGAGCTATTAATGACTGAAGTAAGTGCAGCATTCATTTTTGGCTGGCTTGAACTCACTTTTGTAGCCAAGGCTGGACTGAAACTCATGGTGATCCTCTTTCCTCAGCTTCTTGAGTGCTGGGATTATAGGCATGCTTCACCACACTGGGCTCAAGGATTTTTTTTTTTTTTTAAGTATATTTAGTACAAGGTCTACAGGGTCTCACTGCATAGATCAGACTCCTAGTGATTCTCCTGTTTTCAGTCTCCCAAGTGCTGAGATTATAGGTGAATACCACCACACCTAGTCTCAGTGGCTGTCACAGAGTGCCCGGGGGTGGGGCCTGCAGGGCACAAAAATTTCTTTTTTAAAGAACATCCTATCTATATTTGTTTTATGACTGTGACTACCTTTATTGATAGCTTGTATAGTTTGTGTTTCTTCCAGGTTGCCTCCCTGCTCTTGTCTGCCTTAATCTATCTTCTGTGTTAGAGCATTTTTCACACATCTGGTACTATTTCTTTGTGATGAACTCAAAATTCTTTGGAAACTTTTAAGCATGTAGTGAGTGGGGCCTTTTGACTTTGAGTTTTGTGTCAGGATATTCTGGAAGGGCCATTTGTTGGGGAATCCGGTGTTGGTATCTTTATGTCCTTTAGGCTGATCATATTCTCCAAAAACACTCTGATAGTCTCTTTCCTGTTAGGTAAAGGTCTGGGAGCTCAGTGTGTGGGGAGCAGGTAGGATAGCTGGAGTGGGTGTTCAGTGTACTAAACCCCCCTATGTTTAATACAGTTGGCTAGGTTAACCTCAGTTTTTTCCAGAAAATGGCCCTCTATCCTCAAAAATAGGGGAGAGGAAGCCATGTAAGGCATGGTCTTGAGGCTCTAATTGTATTGGGATTGCCTTCTCGCTCATCTTCCCTCTGCTTCCTCCTTACTTCTAGTTCCATCTGTACTTAGTACTGCTGGTTCTGAGCCTTCTACGTGTCCTGCTGCAGAAATAGAATTGGTGCTTTGTGTTTTCTGTAGCTGACCTATGGGTTGGCTGTCTAGGGCTCGCAGAGCCATTTACTGTGCTTCTTTTATTCTCTTCGAGGTGTTTTCCACCCCCCTACTTTTTTTTCTGTACTAGAGCTTTTCTCAGTTTCATGAAGTTTGTATATTTTTCCAACTTTGAATTTTTCTTGGCCTGTATTTAGTTAAAAAAAATTAAATATCTCTTTAGTATAATTTTGTTGGGATGACTATAGATTCTGAACTTACTAGCTGACTTGTTGGCAGATTAATTTATGTTTGTTGATGTTGTTAGTAGTTTTCACTTACTTCATGGCTTTTTATTCAAGTAGAATGTGGGCTTGAATACAGGCTGTTGATACCTTTTTATTGTTCATTTAAGGTGTAGCAGTTTGCATGATAGGCATATGTATAGGAGTTGACTATGATGATGAACACAACTTTGTGAAAGCAGCTGGTTATGTATATATACATCTTGTCTCTTTCAGGTTCTTGGACTACAATGAAAATTAGGAGGAGACTAAGAATATTTTTTAAAAGGTGTCATTAGATTTTTTTCATGGAATTGTTGCCTTTTGAGCTGTGAGTATAATTCTTTTGCTATACTTATATCTTGTTTTATTCATTTTGTGTTTTTCTTCCAACTGTTTTATAGAGTGTTTGATGTAGAGTAACAAGCAAAAGATAGTTGATTGTGTAGGAAAGATGAAAGAATTCTCGTTCAGTGCTTCTTAGGTACTTTACTTTTCTGCATGGGCAGGCACTATATACTGATTAATAACAGTATTGATGCTTAGAATACTATCTCGGTATTATAAACACTTAAGTTACAATTACTAATTGAATCTTTGCAATAATTTTATTAGTAACGTTTATTCTTTTCTATCTCACATTTTTGATAAGCCAAAATACATGGATTCAGACTCAGTCTGACTTTAGTGTGACTGTGCTCATTATCAGTACCTTATTCTTAACGGCTCTGAATTTGGCTTTTGGCTTAGATGTTTTACAGTAGTTCCCTCTTCTTCTAGGGGATATTTTCAAAGACCACCAGTGGATGGGTGTAGTACCAGACCACATATATACTACGTTTTTATATATAAATTTCATTGATAAATGATAAAATTCAGTTTATAAGTTAGTTATGGTAAGAGATAAAACAATAATAAAGTAGAACAGTTAACAATTGTTATAATTGTTATATACTGTAACAAAGATTAAATGATTGTGGCCTACTGCTCTTTCAAAGTAGCGTATTGTACTTTCAACTTTTTGTTTAAAGGAAGCACTTTACAACTAACTGCCAGCATCATTACTCTTGTACTTTGGGGCTGTTACTAAGTAAAATAAGTTAGTTGAACACAAGCACTGCAGTATCAAGGTGGTTGGTCTGATAACCAAACCAGGTACTGAGTGGCTAAGTGTAGATAGATAGTATAGATAGCATAGATACACTAGGATAAATGAGTGACTCAAGTTCTGGATGGGATGATGATCAGAAAACTCAGAATGGCATGTAATTTAAAGTTTGGGAATTTTTTATTTCTGGAAATTTCCTTTTAATAGTTTTGGACTATAGTTGATAATGGGTACCTGAAATTGCAGAAAATGAAATGTATGGAGGGACTACTGTATTAAAGTTTAATTTTGTGATATTTTTGGGTCATGCTTTAACTTTCTGTCCTTCTGGTTGACTTGCTATTTTTCTGGGATTATAGGTATGTGCCATAATACTTGCCTGGCAGATAAGTTCGTAGAATATTCATAAATCTCTGTTGGGCTTGGCATTGATGAGTATTGTATCTTACCAATATATTCCCACAGCAAATGCCTCATGAACTTGGACTTTATGTGGCCTAGTTTTCTCTTCTGACCAACGGCATTAATATAAAATCTTCCTTATAGAATTATTGTGATCAACAGTCAGAACTGTTAGCAGTCATTTGTTGATTTTTTTCCCATTAAAATTAGTGTAAAACCAATCTTTAAATAGATGATCTGCCTTGTAAATTTTTAATTTGTAACTTGTAGAACTTAACTGACTTGTAGTTTTTAGCTGACTTGTAGTTTTTTATTTTGTAACTTGTGGAATTTAGCTCCTGGCCCACAGATGGGACATTGGAGACCTAAGTGTGTCCTAGTTCTGTCTTTCTGCTAGGTCTGGTGATAAACTGAGGTTAGATAGTGTTGGTGATAAACTGAGGTTAGATTGTGTGTGTGTGTGTGTGTGTGTGTGTGTGCGCAAGCGCATGTGCGAGCGTGTGTGTTAGAGAGAGAGACAGAGAGAGAATATGAGAATATATTGGACTCAGAACCTTTTCCACTGAGCTATGTCCTTAACCCTTTTTTATTTTGAGATAGAGTTGTGCTAAGTTTCTTGAGTCATGCTTTAACTTTTTCCTTCTGGTTGGCTTGCTATTTTTCTGGGATTATAGGTATGTGCTATGATACTTGCCTGGCAGTTAAGTTTGTAGAATATTCATAAATGTCTGTTGGGCTTGGCATTGATGAGTATTTTATCTTACCAATATATTCCCACAGCAAATGCCTCATGAACTTGGACTTTATGTGGCCAGAATTCCTGATAATTTAACTGTATTGAATTTGACATTTGCAAATGTTTTTAGAATAGAGGCTGAGATTGTTCATGTCCATGTGAGGGACAAAATGTACATGGCACCTGTTCTTACATCTTTTTCTTGGGAGCATGGGCAGTTTATGCAGGCTAGTGAATGCTGTGAGAAGAAAACACCGAATTGGAAATGTTCACTGGTCCTCTTAACAGAGTAGTCAGAGAAGCCTCCCATGGGTGTGATGTCTATGATGAACCCTGAAGATAAGAATGTATAACTGCTGTCAAGGAGAAGGGCAGAGGCTCAGAAGCAAGAAGGTTGGTGTTCCAGATGTTTGAATATTGTTTACTGTAGTTAGAGCAGTGGCAGGTGGGAAAAATGTTTAGAGTGAAGCTAGAGTATGAATAGGGGCTTGACTATGAAGCATTCTTATTTGGAGGAGTCACTGTAGGCCTTGGATGAGGGCAATGAGGAAGGACTACAGGAGCATTTTTACTTGTCTATATGATTAAAGATCAGGAGGGATGGACTAGATGAGATTAGGATGGAAAGCAATTGTTTGCCCTCCTTTCAAGCTCTACTTCTAATTTGTAGTTGTTCTTTCTCGAGCCATTTTTCATTTTAGGTTTTCTGACATTTAATCTCTAAAACATGGATTATATGTGAAAGCTTATAATTTGTGGCTTTTCAGCTTTAAGGGACATTCATTCTGCTTACTGATAATATTCCCACATCTCTTTCTAAATCTGTCATTTTTTTTTTTCTTTCTGTATTTAGGACAGGGGTTACAGGATCTCACTATGTAGATTGGACTTTAGTGATTCTCCTGTTTGCAGCCTCCTGAAGGCTGGGATATAGGTGCACACCACCACACCCAATCTCAATCACCAGCTCAGTTTGCCTGGGGGCAGGGCCAACACCAGCACTGTACACCCAGGGATAAATCTGTCATTGTTGATGTGTAGTGCTGTTTAAAAATTATTATGTTGTAGGACTGGCCAGATGGCTTAGCCAGCTAAAGTGCCTGCTTAGTTCAGCAGCCCATGTTGCATCCCTGGTGTGCATGCCAGCTTTGCCCCACCCCTGGGCACACTGAAACATCGATTGGGACTGGACATGGTGGCTTCACGCCTATAATCCCAGCTCTTGGGAGACTGAAAGCAGGAGAATCACTATGAGTCCGAACTACCTAGTGAAACCCTGTAGACTCTGTATTAAATACATTTTAAAAAATTAAAAATACTGTAGGTATGTGAATTTAGCAAAACAATCCAACACAGTCCAGTAGTCCATAACAGTAATGGGTTATCCTCAGATAACTACTACTGAGCCTTTCACAGCTCAGTATATTAATATGGCTTTACTTTGTATAACTCATTTTTATACTTTTCTGCTGGATGGTTAAGACCAAGATAAAGTGAGACCTATATAACAAGAAATGTAACTTTGTGTCTGATAAGGTCAGTGATGTACCCTCAGGATTTATCATGTAACCTTGTACCGTACTTTATAGATCCTTTTCCAGTGTCAGCCTTGTGGATGAGTCATGGCCATTGCTTGACCAATTTACTCTCAGTGAAAGCCTGAGAGAAAGTCTGACAGGACTAAACAAAGGGGATACAAAGGAAGGACCATTTTATATTTGTATATACTGAATAGTCAGGATAGATATACAGCTACTCTAGCTTAATTCAGTGAGTAAAAAGATTTGTACTAATAGTGTTTGGACAGTATATCATGTCTGCTTCTTGTACTATGGATAACCACAAGAAGATAGCAGTGTACAATGTATTAATTATTGAAACTGTCCTATTAATCAGTTTTGAAAAAAATATAAAAAAATATTTAAATGACAATGGAATACCCATCTCTGACAAAACTAAACAAAGAAAGGGGATGCAAATGTGGACCATTTTGTATCTGTGTATACAACATACCATAGACGTACAGCTTTCTCCTAATTCAATGAGAAGAAAGATTTGTTATATGTGTATCTCAACTGTAACCTCAAGCAAGTGGTCTGAGGGCCCATCATGGGTTGAACTCTAGCTTATGGTTTTTAATTTTAGGAATCATTTTGTTTTTTGTTTTTGTTTTTGTATTGGTTCAGGGTCTCACTATGCAGTTCAAGCTCTAGTGATCCTTCTGTTTTCAGCCTGCACAGAAGCTGGGATTGTAGGCGTGGAACACCACACCTGGACTCCATCATCACTGACTCAGCGTGCCCTGGGGGCATGGCCAGCATGGCATGTGGTATCAGGGATCAGACTCCCATCCCTGGGCTTACCTAAGCAGGTGCTTAGTCCGCTGAGCTATCTTGCCAGCCTTCATTTGTTATTTTGAATCTCTTTTCTCATGAGAAAATGTTTTTTCTTTATGGATTTACGTATTTCTCCAGGTATGCTTAGGGCCTTCGTTTTAACTTTTCTTTAGCTTTCCCAAAAACCTTAGAGTTTCCAAGGCCAGTTTTTCTTTGTTTGGTATTTATTGATCTTTCTGAAAGTGTATTTCTTATGTCTTAACTACCTTTGGTTGTCAGTAGGTATGTCAGAAACAAGACTTGATACTCACTTGTGTTAGATCTGTGCCTTAATGGGAATTCAAACCTGAGGTGATATGCTTCAGCATATTCCTATGCTGTGTACTTCAAATAACTAGGTGAGGGGTATTTTACTCCAAGGTTGTCAGCACCTGTCTATGTCAGAAACAAATGCTTTATTTTTTAAAGAAACACTCCTTGGAATACAGTATCATCCTGGGCTAGTTTCCCTCCTGGCTCATGTTAGCTCTTGATAGTATTTCATGTCCTAAAGTTCAGCCATTCTTCAAGACTTAGCTGTTTATCTTTGTGAGACATCACTGCATCCAACATAGATATTTGGTAGATTCTCATCTTCTGGTGACTCTCCTTGTTTTTGTTATAGATACATCAGTTTTTGGCTTCTGTACTTTTGTTTCATTGAAGTCACCAAAGGAATAGAACTCATTAGCTTACCATGTTAAATGTGAAACTACTGAGGATTCTAAGGAGTAGGGGATATGATACATTTGTTTTTCATTTGTTGCATGAGGATTTTAGGAGTGGAAACATGGTTTGATGTGAGGATTTTAGAAAGTGGGAGATAGGTTGGTTTGCTATGAAGATTTTAGGTGGTAGAAATGTTTTATACTTCCATTGTTAGCTATCAGACTTTGGGCAAAGTGTTTTACTTTTTTATATTTGTCAGTTTCTAATTTTTCACAAATATTCATTGAATCTCTGCTGTATTTATGGCAAGAAATTGGAGGATATTCCATAAAACTTATATAATGGCTTTTGTGTTTCTCTGAAGCAAGCCTTGAGGCTGTCAGCCAAGACTGAGCTGGGAGGCATCACTGGGTGTGCAGATTTGCTGAGGGAGTTTGGAGTGGTGAAGAAGAGGAGACTAACTGAAGTAATATTTTTGTCTAGTGCCAGCGCTCAGCAGCTTAGGTGTAATCTGGAAGTGGTCCCATTATTTGTATTGAACCCATTTGGATGGGTTCTTTCCAGACTGGCTTACTGGAAGGATAATGGAAGCTGGTGATACTGGTTTTGAACTATGAGTTTTACAGTTATAAGAAATATTTGTGGTAGCCATGATCCTAATTGTCTAGGTACACGTGTCAATAAACAAAAAAGGAAGTTCTACATAGAGTGGGAAAAACAGGTCATGAGGAGGGTTAGTAGCACAGAGCAGGTATAAAGAAAATCAGGAGCACAGACTGTCATGGAAAGAAGGGGGGGAAAAGTTTCAAGAAGAAAAATACAGTCAACTGTATGTAGCAGAAAGGCAAAGGTGAAGGTTGAGGTTTAACATTTGAAATTAGCAAGTGGGAGGTCATATGGTGGTGTTAGAACAGTTTTAGGAAAGTGGTGAGAAGCCTGATTAAAGTATGGTCAGACATGGCTGGTTCTTAGAAGTGGGAAGACAGTAGGGAAATGGAGATTGTATTTGGGTTACCTTAGGCCTAAGGAAGTAAAAGCTATCATCGTGATTATATACCACTGAACTCTTATTCCAAGGACTAGCTTAAACAAGTATGCTCTAGATGATGTGCAACCAAGTATAGTGTGTCCAGTAAATGGTATTATCACTATTTTATAGGTAAGAAAACTCAGGTTTAGAGAAACCCCTGTCTAAAGAGTAGCTGGCTCATGTTGAAGCTAGGATGCACAGAATATTCACATCCTAGCTCTTTTCGACTTTCCAGTCTGTCCTCTGCTACTGTGCCACCTTTGGTGGGAAGAACATGAACTCTCCATACTTTATTTCCAACAGACTTGACACTAGGAAAGAGGTTTGTTTCATATATTGATTCATGAAAAAATCCTATAAAACGTAATAATCTTGCAGATGGCTATCCAGGCTGGTTTATCAGTGTAGGAGCTAGTGTTATGGCATCACTTGAATTTTTTGGCAAGAGCAATTATGAGGAATAGGAAATTTAGGAAATTACTGTGTGGTTAGCCCATTGGTGAGAGGAGAAGCAGAGAAGTTGAAAAAAATGATATTGAGATTCTCAAAGCACATCTGTATAGCATCACTAATAGCACCTTAGAAGAAAATAAGTTTTCAGTAAAAACCTGGAGTGAAAGGATTGATTTCTTCTGGAAAGAAGTGCCACAACATTTGAAATGCTAAGACAGAATATAAGACCAGTAAATGGGTTTCACATTTGCAAACTCCAGGTCTCTTATATGTGGTTGCATAAGACCTTTCTCATGGAGTCAGGGGTCCTACAGTCAGTTCAGTGGGTCTGGTATATACAGATGCTACCTCCTGCCTGAAGCATACTCAGGTTTGTGAAAAGTACATTTTTTTGGTCTTACTTACATTTTGATTCAGGAATTAGAGGTGAAGGATTATAGTCATAAACCATAATATCTGTTACTTATGTGTCAGTGAGGTAGTGACTTCCCATTTTTGAGATACAAAACTAGTCTTAGAGGGGGCCACCAGATCCTGAAGCGACCCAGAGTGCAGGCATGGCATGTGAGTGAGACCATCCAGGCTGCCAGAGAGCTGGCCTAGCATGTGAGTGAGACCACCCTGGCTGCCAGATCCTGAATTGACCCAGAGCACAGGCCTACCATGGAACCCTTCAGCAGAGCTCTCTGCTAATTCAGGAGCAGAACATCTTGCCAGAGTGACACAAAGGATTCACCTGCAAGGCTGCAGCAGGAAGAAGTGGAACAGAGCAGTCAGACCCAAGCCACATCCACCTGGAAGAGTCTGAACTTCATAGATCTGAACCTGGTGCTAAGGTAATAGCTCTGAGCTCTACACCAAAGGTCAAAAGTCAGCGGAATACAAAATGACAAAGAGAAGGAACAAAAAGCAGTCTCAGGCCCCGAGTCTACCCAGTACAAATGCAGAAGACACTAGCATAAGAGGAAATTGGAAATCACATGCCTGAAATCTCTGAAATAATAGCGTTGGAAGTAAAGAAACAACTGCAGAAAGGTATAGAAGAAATCAGATCAGAAATAATTTCTGAAGTAAAATAAGTAGTGATAACTATAATGAA
>PVKA01006406.1:0-54549 GCA_004027165.1 Ctenomys sociabilis
TGGCTTGACACACCCAGGGCAGGGCCAGCATGGCATGTAGTGCCAGGGATTGAACCATAGTCCCTGAGCTTGCCTAGACAGGCACTCCGACTGCTGTATCTCTGTGGTCCAAGGTTGTGTGTTAAATCAAAGATACTACTTCTTGAGAAGAAAGTCCCAATTTGAAATTGTATCATTTCCTTCAAGATGAAGGGCAGTACTTAAATAAAAGATTGATGACATCTTTCAAAACAAAGAATAAAGAAAAACAAAGGAGTGGGCTCACCCACATCAAGGTGCCTTAGGATCACATCCCCAAGGTGCCTCACAGCACCAAGGATGGCACAGTAAGAGCTCAGTCCTGGACTCTACAATGACCAACACCTTCACTATGAGGTCCTGAAGCTCGTGGGCAGGAATCGCTGAAGGAGAGACCAGCCTTCTACCCTGTGTGTTGAGGACATCTCTGATTAGAGACCACACTTCACACTCACTGGCCACAGCAATGACAGCCACTTAGATTTCCACTGTGCCATGCCAAGATTTCCAAAAGCTCCCAGATACAGGGCAAGCACTACAGAAATAATCAACATTCTTGTTGCCATCGTTATCAGTTATCACACACGTCAGCTCTAAGAGGCTGCCTTGCCTGATTTCCACTGCCCTGCCTCTGCAGCATCCTGCCAAGGAAACTTACAATGCAATGTCAGAACTGATGGTAATGTAAAGTGGCTGGATGCCTCTCTTTTGTCTTTATTATTGTGTCCAAAACAGGTTAAATATTTAAGATAAGTGCTCCTAAGTACTAGTTTGGCCAAGGTCAAATATTCAAGTGAAGTCCTAAGGCATAAGAAAGTACAGTATGGAATGTGATAGTTTTAAAGTGTGCTCACAAATTGTTTATCAGCCACGTTTCCCACTTTAGGAGTGGAACTTGGTTTTTCTCTCCATGAATGTGAGGTGGGGAGATGGAGCAACATGGCAGCTGGATGAGATTGCCTGGAAGTCAGCTCCCCAAGGAGCTACCAATTTGAACAACCACTTACATACCAAACTACCTTCATGAAAGGCAGGGAAGAGGCCGCAGTTCCTGGGGTTAGTATTGTAGGTACAAAGGACAGTTCTCTATATCATCACTCTCCCAGCTTCAGAAGCATGGAGAGAAGTCTCCCACTCTAAGAAGGAAAGAATAAATTTAACTCCAGGCCTTGTACTTCAAACCTGATACTTGACTGACCACCATGAAGATGCACATAAGGCAGAGCCTCTTGCTCCTGGGCTGGGCACAACATGGACTGAGTCTCTGGAGCTGCCTTAGCTGGGCACCCAAGGGACCTTCTGTCTCCCTGCCTCAACCTTGAACAACAGAAAAGACAGGAGAGCCGCACTTGCTGTGAAGCAGAACTCAAAAGATGGCATTGGACTTTGTCAGGCCTACCAAGGGAAAGCCTGGCATTAGGCAGAAAACAAAGCCCCAACGCCCAGGCCACAGCCTTCTGAAGGATCCTTCAGACTTTCCTCAGAACTAAGCAGACAGTGCTGGTGAGACAGCCAGATTTTGGCCCACACTACTGAATAACTTAGAGTGGGACTGACCATACCTCTCCAAGGCTGTGCAAGTCACTGGTCTTTGAGACACACAGGAACAACCAGGCTTTCATGTCAGCCTTGGTATCCAAGGGACCATCTCACCACTCACCTCAGTCAGAACAGCTTTCCCCAAACCAGTGCTCACAGATGGAGCTCCAGAGCCACCGGAGCACAGGAAGAGGTGTGCACTTTAGTGGGACAGACTCAGATTTCAACTTGTCTCTCTGCCAGCTCCAGTCCTTCCCTGAGGCTACAAAGCCCTTTCCATCTGGGCAACTCAGGTATGACCCAGATTAGTGTCGGTTTTAGGGAACAGGAGACTGCTTTCACCAGTAATGCCTCAGCTTCCTTGGGGAGCACAGTCTGGGAGACAGGGAGGAGTGGAAGCCAAGAACTGGTAAAGCATGACGTCACAGATGTCAGTGACCCTTCTCCAGAACTAGGCTGAGCTGTGGATGGGCCTGGAGGTTCCCTGGTTGTAGGCAGAGATGCACAACCAGGATCTCTTAGGTTTTAGCCTCAGTAAGATACAGCACATTTTAGTACAGAACTGGTTGCCCCAGTCTCAGTGGACTGCAGGTTTAGGAAGTGATATTGAAAAAAAGAAAAAGGAAGAAAGAAAGAAAGAGAGAAAGAAAGAAAGGAAGGAAGGAAGGAAGGAAGGAAGGAAGGAAGGAAGGAAGGAAGGAAGGAAGGAAGGAAGGAAGGAAGGAAGAAAGTGTTACAGAGTTAGTGGTCACAGGTGTGACACAGGAAACAGGTTGGTAGCTTTCCAGTGATTCTGCCCAGAGTCAGGCAGAATTCTACAGCTTCTCGTCATATGTCAGAGACCATGAAAAGGCACCTGGACTATCTCACACTCAGGGAAAGTCCTGAAAGGATGCACTGCCTTTTCTAGTACCACCCTCAATTTCTGCTGAACAATCCAGTAACTGCAAATCTGGGCCAAACCTAGGCTTGAGTTGCCCTTTAATATTCAACCAGTGATGATACAAACTTTAGGACATATAGCAGATCTCCACGTAGCATGCCACTGAGTGGTAAAAAAGCACAGTGACTACAGCCTTAGCTAAAACAAGAAAACTGCTTTCAACTTGTGGAAAGATAGGTACAATTGCAGGCAGCTTACAAAGACTGAAATACCTCATTCTTCAGTGTTTAAATATTGAACTCCAACAAGCCTCAGGAACTTTGAGGAGCCGAGATCTCACCTGATGTCTTAGATATGGGATCGCAAACACTGCTATAAGGCAGCTCAGTGAAACTCTAGAGAAAACTGTGTAAAGGTTGGATTTAGTGACTTCTGTCCAGTGAGGAGACTATGGCTCGAAGGAGATAGAACAGATCTCACTCCCAAGGGATAAAGGCTGTGTTTATTAGGGGAAGTTGAGCTAACCTACCAAAAGTGCATTCCAGATGCCCATGTATACACCACTGTGACAGGAAACTGAGGCTTCCTGCTGCCAGCCATGTGAATAATCTATTTTGGAAGGCCTCCCTATGACTATAGCCCCTATGCAGCTTCTTGACTGCAACTTCTGAGGAGACCCCAAGACAGAACCACCAACTTAAGCCACTTCTGAATACCAGATTCATAAAGACTATCACATAATAGATGTGTGTTATGTGTAGGGACTAAACTCTGGAGCAATGTATGGCACAACATAGACAGATGAAGCAGAGGCCTAGGAAGCTGAGGCAGGAGAGATGCACAGAGGTATCAGGTTAATGGATCTGAGCACCAGGAGCATCCAGGAGAGCTGCATAATGACCCAGACCAGGATGCAGGAAAGGTAAAAATAGTCACAAATGTCTTATAATAGATCTTTGCAAAGAAAATAAAAACTGGCTTGGGAGTGAATTCATCTTCGCAGGTTATTGCAGCTTGGCATCCCCTATATGGCATGCGAAAGGGAGCCCAAGCACCCAGAGCAATAATGTGTCATCCAAAGCCAAGTAATTCCCTCCCTGGCAAGATACTGCCACTGCTTTCACACAGGGTCAAAGGCACTGCTCACGGTGTAGAAATACAGAGCAGGGAGGTCAACATCATTTGCAGCAAAGCTCATGGTTCTGTGATAGATGTGGCTCAGAAACAAAGCACCCTCTTTGAACACAAGACACTCAGAGGTGGAAAGAGTAGAATTCTACAGCCCTTTTATCATGTTGCAAAGTTCAATAGGCAGGTGGTGAGCATGTGGTGCCACTGATGTGGGCTCCATTAGTCTGCAGCTAATGATCACAGGTAATAGCTCTTATCTAAGCATCTTAAGACAAAATGTCATCCATATCTTAATAAGCACCTATACTTTTATCAGCATAGATGCTTGGGGTTCCATCTTTTGGTCTTCCTTGTCCAGGCTTTCAGCCTGGGGTTGTCCAGACAGGACGATGAAGCCCTGGGTGAGTTCCATATACTGTGTTCTAACGAGGCTATTATACAACATCCGGGGAGAGCACAGGATACACTGACTTTGTTCTTCCCAGCAAATCACCTCCCCAGGTAACTGTTATAATAAATCTACCAGCTGGGCAGTGAGTCTCCACACCAAGGGAAGGTTATATTGTAGCCCTCTTGTGCATGCAGTAAAAATTCTAGAATCACAAGGAAGAGGAAAAATAAAATAAACTCCTGGTGAATAAAAGCTGATAAAAAGGAAGAAAAGCAAAGTACTTGGGAAGATTCTTTGGACTTCACCTTTGACATAGCGGTCAAAGCCATAAAGGCTTTGATTTTAAAAATTGATTTAATAAATTGATTTTAAAAAAGAATTAAGATATTTGATGTATATGTGTGAATTTCCTACAATGAATGTAATCAATATGTACTACAACATGTGTGAATAAAAATTTAAAAAATAAACCAAAGAAGGCTTACTGGATTAAACACCTTATAAGCAAAGGGGAAAAATATAAAACTAATTGATCATACCAGTGACTGGTAATCCAGTCTGTCTGTCCAACTAGGTAACAGGACTTTCCTATTGTCTTTTGTAGCATAGACTCTTTCAAAATGATACAGGAATCTCTAGGTTTAGGGTTCCCAGTAGTTAGAGAAACAAAAAGAATGCACACCTTTTTAAATTTTATTTACCACGATTAAAATCTCATAGCCCCTAAACTCTTTTGACATGAAACAAAGAAAAGAAAAAGAAAGAGAAGCAAGTAAGCTAAAAAGTAGGAGAGGAGAAAAATACTTTTGCCAAAAGGAGTTGAGTGGCAATGATTTAGTCCTAGCACTTGGAGGGGCTCAGAGGGGAACTTCACTTGAACCTAAGAGGTGGAGACCAGACTGGGAAGGCTAGCAAGACTTGGACTCAACTAAAATAATAATATGATTAAAAAAAGAGCAGTGAGAGTGATGGAGAATGTTCTAAAATATCTTTGTCTTTTCCCACTTTCCTATAGTTGGGGTTCCTGGCCCATTCAAAACACAGCAATCATAGTTCCTCACTATATAGCAAGTCCAGCAGTGCCCAGGAGAAAGGAACTGAAGGTCCGAATCAGGGTAACCTGTGACACCCTCGAGGCAGCCTTCTGCTTGTCTGGCTCTCCCTTCAGCATCCCTTCACCGTCCTCGGTCCCAGTGACCACTCAATCACACCCCTGATAGGAAGACACTGCAGTGGACCCTGCTGTAGATTGGCAGGTGCAAAGAGCCACTCGCCCTGCCTCCATGCCCAGCCCCAGGACTGCAGAGCTCAGTCAGCATCACTAACCCCACGCTCCTCCACCCACCTCTGAATCTTGACCTCGAAAGCTCTCAATAGACTTTCTTACATCAAAGCCTTCACTAATCCACACACACTAGGCAGGTAGCTCAGTTTTCTAGGAGGCTGGCTTCTTGGCAGGACTCACTCCCGCCCCACACCCAACTTCCCCACAACCCCTTCTTACACTACTTCAGCCCTATATTCCATGCTACTTCAGCATGCAGCTGAGGTAGATTTTTCTTAGTGAATATGAAGAAATAGAATTGAAATCAAGGACTTTCCCAGAATATAAATGGGGAAGGCTTTTTTTCCTTCACTTAACAAACTTCAAATCAATCCTGAGATAATTTGTTTGTTTGGTTTTTTTGAAAAAAAAAAAAAAAAGTACTGTTTTAAAATACAGATTTTGACTGATTAGGTGATTGATTCACCAGTCCCAAGCCAATGTTGAGTTGCAAATAGCAGTGACATTTCTAATGGCTGTGCTGTGTCACTGTACGTAAGGGGATAGCTACCTGGGGAGTTTCACTACACTAAGACAGCTGTCACTCCATGGCTCTATATGCCACACACTCTGGTGGTTTTCAAGTTAACAGCTGAATATATATATATATATATATATAATATATATATATATAATATATATATATATATATTATATATATATATATTATATATATATATATATTATATATATATATATTCAACGCCCTCCACAAACTGATCAAGTAGACTCTTAAGAACTTACCTTTAGATGGGGAAGTGGGAAAGAAACCTTCAAAAGCTCAAAAAGACTGTCTAACATGAACAGCCATCTAAAAATAACACAACACAGTGCAGGTGCCCTCTCTTAGTAACAATGCCCTCTCTACTTGTGCACTTGACTTTAGAAAAAGCCTACTAGCTCCTTATGCTAAATAAAAGACCTATCGTCAGACAGGAAAAGCAATGAAAACGCAATTTCTTAACTATCTTGCTAGAGCCTCACACAGTTGTCTTATCCTCAATGCAAGAGTGAATGTCAGTTGCAGAAAAAGAAGTGTTCAGTTTGCAGTCACCCCCCCCCCCAACTCCAGCAAAGTATCAGGAAGCAGCACCGCTGGGGACTAGGAAGCAGTGGCCCAAACAGGCAAGCTTAAGCCCCCATCACCCTGTACTTGTGAACTCAAACTCAGCCCCACAGCTTCCTCCAACCCTTAATTCTCATAGCTGAGTGTTTTACCTTTGGGATCATTCTCACCTCCTGCTACAATCAGTCAAGCTTTACACTGTGCAAAGAAGCCAAAGAGGTGCTGAGAGTAAGCCCCACGAAACACGGGCTTTGCGGAAGGGAGGTGTTCCACTGATTTGCAAACGAGAGGAAGCCGCAGAGGCAACCGAGTAGTGATTAAGTTAATAAAACCCGTGGGCCTCCGAAGATGTGCACGGCTGCCAGACCTCGGGGTTCAGGGCCAAAGAGATCGCAGACATCACTGAACGCTCACACTGGGAAGTGGAGCAGTTCTCCTGGGCTATGCAGTGGATTCATTTTGATCCTTTGTGTGTGTAACAAGAGAGAACCTTCCCAGGGGAGCTCCAAGAGGCGCGACTGGAAGCAAGGTCAGCCGGATGACAGCACAAAGGCAGGTAAGGAGGTGACTGCTGCACCTATGACGCAGTAGTCTGTGTCAGGGAAGTCTCTGAAGCTGAGCTTAACCCTGCTGAGCGCTAACAAGGAAGTCATGCAAGGCCAGCCCATTATGGGCGTGGCTCTGGCCAACACCTTACAAGAAGCCAGAAGAGGAGAGAGGAGGCTTTGAGGTATCCAAAGATTAATGGTCAGCTACACTGAAAAATAGAGGTGCCAAAAGAGAGAGCCAAAGCCAGATCATACCCTGAAATCTCAGAAAAGAACCAGACCGTGACGCCTTCTGCTAAGATCCTTGTTGGACTTGTGATTTACAGAAGTGCAATTTGGGCTTTACTTTTTGGTAATTTTTAATAGCAAATTATAGCAATTTGTGACATATTGTGATGGCAACAATATCTGTGTCAATGAGCTAGATATACTTGTGCAATATCATGCAAGCTTTTAGGTCATAGCAGAGTTTGTTTCTAAGAGATGGAAAATCCGTTGTGAGTTTTAAGAGGGAAAATGATTGTTTAAATATTACTGTGGATAAGGTGTCCCATAGCACATGTCAGGGAAATATTAACTGAAACAATGGGTTGCTACTATACCTGCATGAGAAGGACCAAAACCCCAGCAATGGTAGCGCTATCTTTGCAAGACTGGAGAAACAGAGCTCTCACTCATCACTGGTTGGAATGCAGAATGCAACAGCCACTTCACAGGGCAGTTCAGAGGCTTCGTATCAAATTAGAAGTACTCCTACCACACAATCCAATAAGCACATTCTCTGCAATTCACTCAGAGGACTTGACAACTGTGCCTAACTAAAGTTGCACACAGATGCTAATGTGGCTTCGTTCATATCTGCTCAAATGGAACAGCAGCCAGAGCATCTGCTGGTGGCAGAGTAGCTTGGGAAACTGAGTAGGGTCCACCAACCAGATGTGCTTCTGTGCTAATGGAACTGAGTGTTCAAGCCAGGAGAAGTCATGGGAAAAGTTAAGTGTACCCTACTAAGCAGAGAAGGCAGGAAGAAAGCCTCCAAACAGTATGATTCCAGCTGGTTAGGGCTCTGGATGAGCAAACCTGTGGACATAGAAAAACATCAAGATTTTCCAGAAGTTCAGGAGAAAAGAGGGGTGAAGAAGAGAAACACAGAGGATTCTTAGGTACTAAAACTACTTTAACACTACTTTATATGGTGCAGTGATTCGTTTTGTTTTATTTTGCTATTTGTTCATTCATTTGACTTTTTGAGACAGTCTCACTCTACAGTTCAGGGTGTCCCATGACCCTCCTACCTCAGCCTCCTGAGTGCTGGGATTACAGGCACACGTCACCACACCCAGCGATGTTACAACTGTTAATACACATCATTATATTACCCACACCTGCAGTACTCACAAAATCAAGACTGAATCCCAGTATGCACTGTTGCCTCTGGGCAATGATGTGCCAGCACAGGTCTCTCCCTGGTGGGTGACACTGATAACAGGCATGTGAAGTATATGTGTGGGTACAGAGTATACAGGAGAAAATCTCTGCCTTTGACTCACTTTTGCTGCAAACCTAAAGCTAACCTAAAGAAATAAAACAAAGTCTACTTAAAGATAGAGAAGACTGTTCCCTAACTGGGCTATCTAGCAGGAGTAAGAAATCCCCATGGTTAGGTTTGAGATGAATCACACAGGCCAAATTAGGGTGAGTAAGACACACAACCCAGGGTGTGTGGTCAAGAAAGGACAAAGAGGGTTTGAGTTCCAGACTGGAATGAGCTGGGCACAGGTTGCTGCTCTGAAGAGTGACAGGAAAAGCAGTTTTGCCTGGTGATTCAGAAACCAAAGCCCCCACTCCGGGCATGTGTGGTCTGAAAAAGCCCCAAGTCACATAAGCAGAGATGCCCAGAGTACCAGTGTATTCTTTAGTCCAGAACATGGGTTAGAGGCTTGGCAGGAGGTAGATACTGAAAAATCAGCAGCCTATCTGTGCACCTAGGCCCAGATAGCTAAATAACTCATCTACATCATTTAGAAGTAGAGAGAATGAAGAAGACAAGATGAAAAAAGTAGAAAAAAGGATCTGCAGTATCCAAAGATTTCAGGCTCCACTAAAGAGAAACTATTAAAAAGGACAGCAAAAGAAAAAATGCTACAGATACAGAACAGCAAAATAGGAGAGAGGCACAAAATGGAGAACGCAGGAAACTTGGTATCGCTGAGCTCAGGACAAGGCTGAGGCAGAGCAGGGCCATCGCAGTTAGCAACACGGAGATCTCTGGCAAGAGCACTTTTAACGCTGTCTCAAGGAAAAACAAATGAACTGGCTTGGTCAATGAGTGGCATCTGGGGAATGGAGCTGATTCAGGTAATCACCCAAAAGGCTTTCTCAGGGAGGAGAGAGATACGTAGTGGTGATCAAAGGGGAAAGTTTAGGAGAAAGCAAGGATGATTCTTTATCTAAGAACGTGGGTACTGAAACATAGGCATTCCCTTGGGGGAGTGAGGGCCTGCAGGGTGAAAGGACGCCCCTCTCCATGTGAGGGCAAAGAGAATTCCTTGCAAAGGCTGAAGACACAGCCTCAGGGCACGGGAAGAAGCAGGACAGGGAGTGCACAGGGCACGCTCACCCACCTCAGCTCTGGAACAAATCTCCGGCCAGTCACGTCACCCAGGCCCCATCCAAGCTGTGGTACAATAAAACCAATCTTTCTTCCACAAACTTGTGGATGAAAATATCACCGTGTGTCCAATCAAAATCTGAGGATTCAATTTGGGAATAGTTTTGGGAAATTATTTACCTAAGTGGAATCAGTGTTTGTTTGAGCTTTTATTTTAAGACTGTATTTTTTCAAGATGTTAGCAATGAATTTATCACCATGGGAACAAATACATCTTACTTTCACTTTCACATGTGAAGTGAAATATTTAGCTTGAGTGACAGGGAAAGGTGGGGAGAAATGCCATAGAATGTGAGGTTAGCATTCCTTCTGAAGTCCATCTAAGCTCATGATAGATGGATCTATTGGTTCTAACAAAGTATCTCACCACGGAGGCCCTGGATCCAAGGAAGCCAAACTTTTACAAAAATAAAACAGAATTTTGAAGGGTATGACACTATACATCACTTTAACTCATATTCTGAAAAACTTCAGATGTCATCTTCTTGTGAGGGTGATCGGTCAATGTTTTGTCCTAAAAGAATCTCGTTCACTGCACATTTTCCACAGTCTCCTTTAATTTTTGAGTTTTTTGCATGGGTGTGGTTTTTACAGAAACTGTGAGAGATAGAAGGAGACAGAGGTTGAGAGGGAGAGAATAGAAGAGAATTTTTAAAATGCCTTTGTGTTACCACATGTAGATCATAGTTCTACGTATATGAAACTTGGGTTAAATTAGTGCTAAATTACACAAAGGAGTGAACACCTTTGGGCTGGAAGTTCTAAATACCTACTTTCTTGCCTGGCCAGTGCAAGGGCCTGAGCTCAATCCCCAGTTCTGCCAAAACAAAAAACAAACAAACAAAAAAAAAAAAAATCTACTTCCTAAACTTTTTCAAAGCAAGGGAACAAAAGGCAGTGCAAGTTCAGTAACACTAAGCCGCGTACTAAAGCCCTACACCGTGACCACCAAGCCCACAAGCCCTGGGAAAGTCGCTTGTCTTCTCTGACCTATGCTTTTACACCTTACACAATAATTACTAGATTCAAAACTCAAATCAAAACCGAGGTGTCAAAAATTAGTCAACATTTTAAGGCATCTATTTTTAAAGCAAATGTCTGCAGTTCCTTACCAGTCCTCAGTTAAAAGACAAGCAACTATCCAAGGAAAGAAAAAGTGTCCGGAGTGCAGAGGCAGCGACTGCTGGCTCAGCGGAGGCGGAGTCGCTTCCCAGGCACTGTGCTAGGACGGGGCCATGTCACAGTGCATGCACTCTGTTGGAGTCAGTATTTTCAGCCTGCTTCTTATTTCTCAATAAACTGAAAAAACGGTGATCTCTAAAATTAATTGTAAGTGCAATTTCACTTTCAGAAAACTATGTTAAAGATCATATTACTCTTTGGGAAAACATACAAGGATATCTATATTTATAAACCAATAGATGAAAGCTGTATTGGACACATTTATAGTATATCTGACAACTTTCAAAAGATGAGCTGTATATTTGAAAGCACCAAGAAGCAGAACTCAAGACTGGTAATTTTCCTTCTCAACTTATTTAAATGAGGAAACCCAATATATACTTGCAGCCAAAAATAGTGGCATCCAGGGTTAAACTACAGCATTCAGACTGCTGATTACCTAGCCATGACTGTGTGCTTAATGAAGATATTAAGCTTTCTCGAAGAACACTGCAACCTGAAATTCAAATAACTAATGTTTTAGGATAATTGAGAAATATGATTAACTGATTTAAGTACTACTGAAAATGCAGTGTGATTCCCTTTCAAGAGGAAGAACAAATATATTCGATAGACAAATGCCAAGATCATAATTAGCACACAGTAAAGAAAGGAGGTAAGAGCACACGGGGAAGCACTTTGAATAAATCGCTGTAAAGCTACTCACAGTGTGAATGAGGATAATTATATGGCACTCAATTTTGCCTATGTTCCTTACCTTTCAATTTCACATCCCCTGACCTGTCTGTCACATTTGCTTGTCTCCATGGGATGTTCCTATACATGGTAACACATGGGTCTGCTTTTCTGTGAGTTTTATAGGTAATCTTAGTTCCCTAAACAGAGTCATACCATTCAGGTTAGAAGAGGTTGGACCCATGAATCTTTGCTTGTAGTTTTCCATCATAGAAAATCATTGTAAAACTCTAAAGAGAGATTTCAGAAAACATCAGAAAGTATTTTGAAATATAGAATGTCATCAAGCTGTCCTGTCCTTTTTCAACTGATTATGTACTGGTGAGCAAGAGTAACTAAATAAACCGCTTAACAGGTGACTCTAGTGAGACAGTGCATTTTAATAGGAATGGCTGCTTGGGCTATCTGGATTATTTTTCAGTGATTCAATTACATAAAACTTCTTTAACAACAGGAGACCACTGGCAAAGGGAATTCAGTGGAATCAACATTAAGCATTGGTTGAGTGCAAATCCTAGAAGAGATGGACAAGGGACTACGTAAGGAACAAAATTTGAAAGACCTACTAAGAAGCGTCACAAATAGGCACCATAGACAAAGACTCATAACTGATGTGCCTGAAAGGAATTTATATTTAATGCTACAAGATAATTACAATGATTTGCAGTTACCACCTCCCAAGCATGTGCTGATGGCAAAGCCTAAGCAAGATTCCTGAAATAAGGCTGGGAAATTAAGTCATTCCACCCAGAAAATCAATGCAAAAATAGGAAATCCAGTGCACAAGGCAAGCTGGCCCCGTTAAGAGCTGACTTATATGTTCTTAACTGTGCTGTAAGGTTACATATTATTCTCTGAGTAGTCACTGCCGACTCAACCTACAGCCAGCGTGGCTTTCACCCAAAGACCACCAGAAAAAGATGGAAATTTCCTGCTGAAGGAGTATTGCTTTTCACATCTAAATAGTCTTTATGTCTAATGCTGTAGAAAATGCAATTGGTCTTCAATATGTGTGCTCTTTCCAGCTTTATATAATTGTAATGACTGATATTACCTGCACAGCATTGTTGCTGAATCAATCATAACTGAGTTAATTTTACCTTAAAGCATTCCTAGAATAACATACAACCAAAATAAAAACCTAGGTAGATGCTTGTTTTGTCTATGAAATTAATAAATGTTATCACATACTCTCCGAAAGGGAGAGCAAATTCATTCCTACAATTTTATTTTTAGAAATAAGGAAGCTACATTATAGAGATGATGAATAATTTGAACAGAGGTGAACATACTGGAAATAATAATAATAGCTAAGAAAAATACCTAGTTTTATAAACTACCAAAACTAGCCAGAAATCATATTTTCTATGTTGAAGTTGTTCTTTCCTAGGTCCTTTTCATTGGTCTTTATTCTGATTAACAACCTCCCATTTCCATCCCAACAAATATGCAAACATTGTACACACTGTGTGACCTACATCAGTTTCTTCATTGACCTGATTTTAAAAATTCATCTGACAAACCCAAGAAAGATTATTGTGACATATAAAACAAGGATAACTTAATATATTGAAAACTAGGGATCTGTAGCCAGAAGATTTAAAAGATTGATACTAAAAATCAAATTTGCAGGCACATGATAGGGTAACTGAAAGGAGTGCCATTTGTCTCTATATTTGTGTGGGTTCATATATTAACTAAGCTACATACAATTATTTTTCTTACATCTATCACTCTGATTCTGCTTTAAATTGCAGGGGCAAGCTCCAGACCCAGCAGAGCCTACCCTGTGAGTGAGAACATCCACCACCCTTTTGGGAACCCTGCAGACCCACCAAAGCCCAGGCCCAGTGAGTGTGTGAGAGAGCTTCTGTGCTCTCCTGCCCCCCATACCCAACCACACCCAGCTCAGGCCTGCCATACAGGCCTGAGGTAAAACCCTGCACTGAGACTAGAGTCAAAACCATGCAGCTAATCCAGGAATAGAATATCTTGTCAAAGGGGCAGCAACAGGAAGGAGCTGAACACAAGAGCCAGACCCAAGCCAGGCAAAACTACATGAACTAGAACTTGGTATAACAACACCTGAATTTCATAAGATCCTAAGGTTAGAACATCATCAAAACTCTACACCAAATTTCATAGGTCAGAGCTATAAGACATGATAAAAACAAGGAGCCAAATGCAATCTCAGGCCTCGAGCCCACCAATTATAAGTTCAGAGGACACTAGCTCAGCTGAAATGAGTGAATTAACAGAGGCAGAAGCAAAGAAACAACAGCAGAAAGGTATAGAGGAACTAAGACCAGAATTAACACCTGAAATAAAAAAGAAAGTTTTGAACACATAGAATCTGAAGTAATGAATCAAATCCAGAAACGTATGGGGGAAACCCAATGCCCACCCAGAACAAGGGCACAGAATACTACTTTAGCTGCAACATATGAATTAACAGTGTTGCAAGCAAAGAAACAACAGAAGAAAAGTAAAGAGGAACACAGAGCAGAAATAATTTTTGAAATAGAAAAAGAAATATTTGAAATCATAACATTTGAAGTAGAGAATCAATTCCGGAAATATATGGAGGAAACCCAAGTTGGAAAAAACTTTGCAGTAAAAGAGTTAATAATTACCTCTAAAGAAGACATTGACAAAAAGAAAAGAGAGGAGATTAGAAATATGATGGATTCCTTGAATGAGCAATACAGGAAAGAAATAGATCGCTTGAAGCAGAGTAAAAGAGATATAGAAGAATTTAAAATCTCAGTCACAAGTCTACAAAACCATCTAAGTGAAAGTGAAGACAGAACTTCAGACCTTGAAGATGCTGGTGCAGCAAGTGAAAAGGTGAGAAAGGATCTCTTAAAAACAACAAGGATGCAGGAAAAAATAATCCATCACCTGCAAGATGATACTAAGATGAACAACGTGAGATTAATAAGCATCAATGAGAAAGAAGGAGTCGATACAAATGATATAAAAAGAATATGGGCAAAAATAATAGCAGAAAACTTCCCAAATATGAGGAAATAGTCTAGCATTCTGGTAATCAAAACATACAGAACACCAAATAACTTCAACCCAACTAAAAACACCAAGACATATAATACTCAAGATTCCAGAAATCCAACACAAGAATAATATATTGAAAGCCACTAGAGAAAAGAAGCAAATCACATTCAAAGGAAAACCCATCAAAAGCTGACTTCTCCTCACAAACCATGAAGGCAAGGAGAGCATGGAGCAGAGTACTTCTAGTCCTCTATGAAACCAAAGTCCAGCCCAGACTGCTATACCCTGCAAAACTCTCAAGTTTTTTTTTTCATTTATTTTTATTGTATTAAAATACAAATGTCAATCAGACAGTTTCAAGACACCTTAACCATACAGAGTCGATGAATTAATACATTGCAAACTGTTTTCATAACGTTTTGGTATTGTACAAGGTGCATACATGATATTATATTTACAGATATTATTTCAGCAGATATCTCTTATCAGTGAAATAAGAGTGTAGTTGCTTACTTATCTTTTTTTATACCTGAATTATATCAAAAATTCAATAATTATTTACCTAGTGGATGACCATAGCACTAAAAGCTGACATAATATCCTGTCCAACCACCATTAGTGCAGATCTTGCCTCTCATAGAATTATGTAGAAGCACAGCGTTATCTATCACAACTGTACTTTCTATACACACACATCATGATTTTTTCTTTCTACAACCCTTCCTTTGTCTACACCTGTCAAAAGTGGGCACTCCATTGACATTCAACTAACTTAGGTGCTTGAACTCGGCACCACAATCCAACACAGTCCAGCATTCTGCAACCATAGTGAGTTATTCAAAGAAATTGTCGACCATATGCATTTACAGCTCAGCTTAATATTATGGACTCATGATGTATACTTAAAGTCCAACACTCATTTATGTTCAAGGTCCTACAGAAAATTGGAATAGATGGCCTCTACCTTAACTTGATAAAAGCCATCTATGACAACCCAAAAGCTCATATAATCCTAAATGGGGAAAAACTGAAATATTTTACTCTTAAATCAGGTACAAGACAAGGATGTCCTCTATCACCCCTCCTATTCAATATAGTGTTGGAATCCTTAGCAACAGCCATTAGAAAAGAGGGAGAAATAAAGTGAATAAGAATAGGAAAAGAAGAAGTTAAATTATCACTATTTGCAGACGACATGATACTTTACTTGGAAGACCCCAAAAATTCCACCAAGAAACTACTAGAACTTATAGGGAAATTCAGTAGCATAGCAGGATACAAAATCAATACGCAGAAGTCAATAGCATTCCTCTATACAGATAACAAACACACTGAAAGGGAAACTATAGAAACAATAGCTTTCACAATAGCACCGTGGAAAATGAAATACCTTGGGATTCACTTAACCAAGGGAGTCAAAGATCTTTTCATGGAAAATTACAACACCCTAAGAAAAGAGATTATGGAGGATTTCAGAAAGTGGAAAGATATTCCATGCTCCTGGATAGGAAGAACCAACATCGTGAAGATGGCCATACTCTCTTTCAAGTTTGATGGAGAAATGAAATACTTCCATGACAAAGAACAAGTAAAGAATTTCATGATGACAAAGCACTCCCTCCACAGGCTACTGAAAGATGCTCTAGAGATAGACCACAATGACGAGAACTCCACAAACAAGAACAGAAAGAACCCACTAAATAGGGGAAACAATTAAACACAGGAGAAAAAGGAGTAAACAACAGCAGGTAAATAACAAGACAATCATAAATCAACACATTTCATTTATAATCAGGATTATAATGAACTCAGTTCACCAATTAAGAAAATTAGACTGGTATAGTGGATGAGGAAACAAAACTCAACAATGTTATGTATACAAGAAACACACTTAACTCAAAAAGACATTCATAGGCTTAAAGTCAAAGAATGTAAAACAATACTTCATGCCCCAGCACCACAGAAAAAAGCAGGGGTAGCAATCTTGTTCTCAGACAGTCTCAACTTCAAACCAAGAGTGATCAAACAAAATAAAGAAGGCCACTATATACTGGTTAGGGGAAGAATTCAATAGGAAAAGGTAATATTCATAAATATGCATGCAACAAACACAGGAGCACACAACTATGTAAAACAAATCTTAATGGAAATGAAAAATCTAATCTCCAATACCATAATCTTAACAGGAGACCTAAATACCCCCTTATCCCACAAAGACAGGTCAACCAGACAAAAAATTAGCAAAGAAGTAGTAGAACTGAACCAGAGCCTGGGACAAATGAACTGGTGGACATACACAGAGTGGTCCACCCAACCACAGCTGAATATACATTTTTTCAGCTACGTATGGATCATTCTCTAAAATAGACCACATACTGGTCCATAGGTCATGCTTAAGTATATGCAAGAAAACAGAAATTATCTCATGCATATTATCTGACCACAGTGCAATGAAACTGGATATAAATGACAGAAGGAACCAGAAAAACCCACTAAATACATGGAAATTAAACAACACCCTACTCAGCAATCAATGGGTTACAGATGAAATTCAACAAGAAATTCAACATCTAGAATTCAATAAAAATTCGACCACCACTTATCTGAATGTATGGGATGTGATGAAAGCAGTTCTCTGAGGGAAGTTGATAGATATGAACTCACACATTAGGAAATAGAACAGGAAGAAATAAACACACTACTGCGGCACCTCCAACATCTAGAAAAGGAAGAGCAAACCAAACCCAGAGACCAAATACAGGAAGAAATTATAAAGATTAGAGCAGAAATTAATTCAATTGAGATGAAGAAAACAGTTCAATGAATCAATGAATCAAAAATCTGGTTCTTTAATAGACTAAACAAAATTGATAAGCCACTAGCTAACCTCATCAAAAAGATGAAAGAAAAAAATTCAAATACAAGCAATAAGGAAAAGGGTGAAATCACCACAGATGCAGTGGAAATTCAGAAGATTATCAATAGCTACATTGAGAATATTTATGCTCACAGAATAGAAGACACAGACAAAATGGATAGATTCCTAGAAAGGTACAAATTACCAAAACTGAATCAAGAGGATAGAACAACTTCCAATAACAGCCAATGAAATACAAAATTGAATAAAAAGCCTGGCAACAAATAAAAGTCCAGGTCCTGATGGATTCACAGTTTAATTCTACAAGAAACTTAGATGAGATATAATCTCTACACTCAACTAAATCTTCAATGAAATTGAAAAGGAAACAGTTCTCCCAAAATCATTCCTGGAGACAAGTATTATACTGATAATGAAATTAGGGAAAGATACAACTAAGAAAGAGAACTACAGGTCAATCTCACTCATGAACATAGTGATGCAAAAATCTTCAATTAAATCTTAGCAAACAAAATACAGCAAATCATCAAGAAGATCATACACCATGACCAGGTAGGATTCACTCCAGGGATGCAAGAATGGTTCAATATTCGCAAATCTATAAATGTAATATACTATATCAATAGAGCAAAAACTAAAAAACACATGATCCTCTCAATTGATGCAGAAAATGCTTTTGCAAAGTCCAACACTCATTCATATTCAAAATCCTTCAAAAAACTGGAATAGAAGGCCTCTACTTCAATTTGATAAAAGCTATCTATGACAACCCAATGGCTAGTATAATTCTAAATGGGGAAAAATTGAATGAATTTACTCTTTGATCTGGTACAAGACAAGGATGCCCACTATCATCTATCCTATTCAATATAGCTTTGGAATCATTAGCTACAGCCATAAGACAAGAGGGAGAGATAAAAGAATAAGAATAGGTAAAGACGAAGTTAAATTATCACTATTTGCAGATGACATGACACTTTATTTGGAAGACCCAAAAAATTCCACCAAGAAGCTACTGGAATTGATGCAGAAATTCAGTAGCATAGCAGGATACAAAGTCAGTACTCAAAAGTCAATAGCATTTCTCTACACAGATAACAAACACACTGAGAGGAAAACTATAGAAACAATACCTTTTATAATAGCATTGCAGAAAATGAAATATCTTGGAATTCACACAACTAAAGAAGTTAAGCATCTTTTCACAGAAAATTATAGTACTCTGAAAAATGAGATCATAGAGAATTTCAGAAAATGCAAAGACATACCCTGCTCCTGGATAGGAAGAACCAACATTGTGAAGATTGACATATTCCCAAAATTTTTGTACAGTTTCAATGCAATCCCTATCAAAGTACCAACAAAATACCTCCCAGACCTAGAGAAATAATTCTTACAATTTATTTGGAACCAGAAAAGACCTAGAATAACAAAGGCACTCTTGGCCAACAAACACAAGATAGGAGGTATTACAATTCCTGATTTGAAATTATACTACAAAGCTATTGTGATAAAATCAACATGATACTGGCAACAGAATAGACCAGAGGACCAATGGAATAGACCAGGAGATGCAGAGGCCTCTACAGACACACTCAACCACTTCATCTTCTACAAAGGGGCCAAACATGCTTACTAGAAGAAAGAGAGCCTCTTTAACAAGTGGTGCTGGAAAAATTGGCTCTCCACATGTCAAAAATTAAAGTTGATCCAGGTCTATCACCATGCACTAAGCTAGAGTCAAAATGGATGAAAGATCTTAACGTTACTGCAAACACACTCAATCACCCGGAAAAGAAAGTAGAAGAAACTCTTGAAGACATACGGGTAGGCAAAGAGTTCATGAACAAACATGTATTCACATGGGAAACATTTGAAAGAATTAACAACTGGGACCACCTGCTATTGAAATTTTTTTGCATGTCAAAAGAAATATCAATAAAGTGAAAAGAAAACCCACAAATTTTGAAAAGAATCCTAACTCATAAGAACTTAGACAAGGGTCTGCTGTCAAGAATTTATAAAGAGCTAAAAAATATCAGGTCTCCTAAATTTAAAGACCCAATCCAGAAATGCGCATCTGAGATGAACACACACTTCTCAGAGGATGAAATCAAAGAAGCGAATAAATGTATGAAAAAAATGCTCCACATCACTAGTCATCTGTGAAATGCAAATAAAAGCAACACTGAGATACCATCTCACCCCAGAAAGAATGGCTATTAAAGGAATCTACCAACAATAAATGTTGGAGAGGTTGTGGGGAAAAGGGAACCCTTCTCCACTTCTGGTGGGAATGTAGACTGGTGCAACCATTATGGAAATCGGTGTGGAGACTCCTTAAAAAACTAGGATTGGAAATCCCATTTAAGCCAGATATTTCCTTACTTGGAATTTTCCCAGAGGAACTGAAAACATCATGTCATAGGGATATATATGTATCTATGTTTATAGCAGCACAATTTGTGTTAGCAAAATCTTGGAAACAGCCAAGATGCCAGTCACATGAGGAATGGTTGAAATAGATGTAGTATTTTTATACAATAGAGTATTACTCAACTGTAAAGAATGAGAAACGTGAAGCCTTCGTATTTAAGTGGATGTCACTTGAAGATATAAGCAAAATAAATGAGACCCACATGTGCATATATTGTATAGTCTCTCTAGTATAACTTAGAAGAAGAATTGCAAATAGAAATGTATAACACAATTAAAAGGAAAGAAAGATCTTGAGGACTGCACAATGAGGAGACGACAAGGAGAAATGCTGAGTAACATGACAGGGGCAAGACCATTCATTTATACACACTAAATGGGTAAGACAATGATTCTGAGAAAGAAATATCAGGAGATATTTGAAACTAGCAGTTAAGCGGTAGAATTCTCACCTGTACAAACTATATATGCTGATACCTGTGAATCAAGCAACTGCACTAAATTTAACAAAGTGTAATAGAAGGGCCATGCTTCAAATGCCTGTCATTCTGGTCTTCTAAATATGTACTTCTTGTCATGACATACCAACTATTACTACACTGCCCTTTTTTAAAGGCTAATAAATGAAAAATAAGACCAAAAATGTCAAACAGCGCTTCTACAATGCTACTATCCTGTATATGGATGGATTTCTAAATATCTATGTAAACATATATAAGTATTAATTCCTATTTTCTTTAAATTTTTTTCTTCTTCTTCATATTCTGTACAGACCTAGAGTTTAGTATCTCAATATTTGATGGAAAATACATGTTCCATGTTATGCCTATAATGTCTGATATTTAGACAAATAGTGTGGGTAAACATACCCTGCGTATGTTGCAGGGTAATAATAAGCTTCTCTTCTGGAAAGTTTGTAGATAAAAAAATTGGAGAAAAAGAAAGGCTGCAAGGTCAGCCAGCATTTTGGCCCTAGCCTTTCAAGATCAGGGAAGACTCAAGACATAGGGGAGTTTGTAATGTAACATCATGGAACTCAGTTGTGCCCCAGATTTTCTGATCAAGGAGATTATGGGGCCATAGAGGAATGATATTGATGATGTATAGTGTGCCTAAGGAGAATCACATGGAGAGAAAACTTTCTCTCAGGCTTCCACAGAGAGCAAATTGGTCAAGCAATGGCCTTGACTCATCCACATGGCTGACACAAAGGATCTACACAGTGCACTACAGGAAAACAGGTACCCTGAGGGTACCTGACTGACCTTATCTGATACAAAAGTTACATTTCTTGTTATATAGGTCTTGCTTTAACTCGGTCTTAACCATCCAGCAGAAAAGCATAAAAATGGAGGTATATAAATTAAAGTCATATTAATATACTGAGTTGTGAATGGCTCAAATCAACAACTTCTGTGGATAATCCACTTCTATTGTGGGCCGTTGAGGATAGTTTTATTTTAATTATATATATAATTAGCTATCCATGTTTTGAATAATAACATATGTATTATTGTATGTTTCTCTGTTTATGTCTTTTTTTTCTAGTTGCTTTTGCTTCTATTTTTCACTCTTCAAGTTAAAATACAAATAAATAAATTAAAAAATAAATAAATTCTGGGGGCAGATTTTGAAGAGCACAGTGCTCTCCACAAAGAAAGACAAAAGATTCCACTATTTTTCCTTTTCATATATAATTGAAATCAATTACCTGTGACATCAAATAAACAAGTTTTGTTTCCTTTGATGCACGTCTCTGTAAATACTGTACTTATGTACATAGGATAAGCTTTTCATTTGCAAGAAGATTTGAAGATTACAGAGTGTTATGTAAAATTTGGAAAATACTACAAGCTTCGTGTGGTGGCTCATGCATATAATCCCAACACTTGGGAAGCTGAGATAGGAGAATCATTGGAGTTCAAAACCAGCCTGGGCTATAAAGTGAGCTCAAGGCTAACCTGAGCTGCATAGTGAGACCCTGTCTCAAAAAGCCACAAAAAGGAAAAAAAAAAAAAGAAATTAATACTAAAACTAGTCCATTTAGCACCTATATTTGTATGCAATATTGCCATCTGTAACAGCTAGAGAGAAAATAGTGAAAACCAAAATGAATAGGACCTGTTTGGAGTACACATAGAAACATAGCCTCTAGATTAGATTCACCCTCAATTCTGCATTTTACTTCTTTGGGGCTTAGAAGGTCTAGAATTAAATATGATCCCATCAGAGTGACCTCTGGTAACTTTGGGCCTCCAAAGCACAAATGCTATGCTCCAATTCTCACAGTCCGTGGAGTCAGAGAGAAGGCATGAATTGCAGCCCTTATTTATTTCAAACCAACTGCATCACTATATCTTGTAAGCCTGCCAGTATCTCACTTGCTAAGCCTTGGGTATTTATGCATCTTAAATGCAACTGCCTGGATGCAACCACAATCTCTCCCCCATGCCTCAGTTTCCCTGTGTTTAAAACAAGGGCACCACTAGTGATTGCTCACACATTAAGATCTTACTGATGGACTGTTCAAAATTTTGTAAAGGAAATCAAAATGCATTGTTACATAAATGTATTTACTGAATGAGGAAAACATTCATTACCAGAAATTTCTTAATATACAACATTCTTCCACATGTTTCTTCCATTGTGCTATTTCTCCCTTGTTCATTCCATTTTCTATATGCTGAGGGAAAGCTCTGTGCTTCTGTCACTGGTACCACACTCCCTGGAGCAGGGCTGCTTGTCGTAAGCCCACTCTGCTACTCATCCATCAGCCCAGATGCAGACACAGTCTCTCCCTGTTCTTTGTTTCCTTGTGTATGAAACAATGACTCTGCGAGAGATTACTCACAAAGAACTCACGAGAACAGAGTTCGTGTAATAGAGCTCTAGACCATTGTCTGCCTGCACACTCTGTGACCAGTAGTTACCATACAGTAGGAACAAATTTAGCGTGAGATCTGAGATTTATTTTAAATGTAAATATTGTAAGGTATTCCACTGAGTGTCAAGACTTTTTGGTGCTTTAAAACTGAATATATTCTTCCCTTTAGATTTAAACAGCTAAAAGTCTATTAGGATAACGGGCCTTACAAAGAAAAATGCATATTTTTGTGCTTTGAAACTTCTGTATTAGGGGGACTAACTAAATGTTGGGTAGTTGGATCATGCATTCACTTGTTAGCATTTGTCTACACAAACAATGCCATTTCATTAAGATTACAAGTTTTGCAGCATACCTAATCACTTAAGAACGTGATTGAAAGCGATACAGACTCTGAATTACTTCTTTTAAACTTTGTATTTGGTACAAAGTTTGCAAGGTCTCACTACCAGATTGGACTCACTGTGATTCTCCTGTTTTCAGCCTCCCAAACGCTGGGATTATAGGCCTGTGCCACCACGCCCAGTCTTAGTCACTGTCTCAGAGCACCCCAGGGGCGGAGCTGGCACAGCTCCAGTCCCTGCGTCTGCCTAGGTAGGCGCTTCAGTCCACTGAGCTATCTGGCCAGCCCTAGCATTTCTTGTTTTGTTTTTTACTAACAGCCACATCTTAGCAAATGTGAGGTAGTATCTCAGGATTTTGATTTGAGTTTCCACATACCTGAGAGCCAAGTAACTGTCTGTTAAAGTCCCTTTCCCATTTTTTAAATTGAATTTTCCTTTGTCTGTCACATTATAGAAGTTCTTCATTTTATGTGTTACTTATTCATTAATTCTATGATTCAAAAATATTTTTTCTTCATTGCAGGGTACCCTTCTACTCTGTTGATTGTTTTCTGTGCTGTCCACAGCTTTTATTTTCCTGTAGCACCAATGATCTAATTTTGTTTTTGCCACCTGTACTTTTGGTGTCATAGACAAAGGATTATCACTGAACTCATTTCTGTGAAGGATTAATGCTTTGTTTGTGAGTTTTATAGTTCCAGGGTTTACACTTAAATTTTTAACCCATTCTGAGTTTTTGTGTGTGTGGTAATACACGGTAAGGATCCAGTTTCATCCCCAGCACTTGCATTTATTTTTCTGGTCACATTTGCCAAGAAATGTGCCTGGTGTCTTTTTTCATTTGTGTCCTTGTGCATTTCGGGGCAAACTTGTTGATGGGCGTGGAAACTTATTTGTGGGCTCCTTCTCGTGCCCCCGTGCCTGTCTACATGGTTCCAGGCCCTGACACCTGCTGCTATTCAGAGAATGCCATCAAGGAGAATAGCTGAAGTCTGCCCCCAACCTATCAAAGTATCCATGCCACTGGGAGATTAGGTAAGAGCATACTCCCTTGGCTCTTATTCCAGCCTGATGGAGTAAGTTAATGAAAAGAAAACCAAATTGGGGCTGGTTACACAGTGAGCCAAGAGAGCTACTAAGAAAACTGGCAAGGAAAAAAAAAACTCAATCTCAAAACATCAATGTGAATTTTCTTATCATTAATATAACATTTGTAGAGGAGTTATGTTATCATTCCAGGAGACACCTGAGCTTGGCTACGCATAGTAAATCTGGGATTGTCTGCTCGAAAGCTTTAGCTAGAAGCACTATCTGATGGCCTCAAATTGATTCTGATATTGAAAAGTCTAAAGCAAGTCAGCATATGCCACATGCCAGGCTGCTTGGCAAAACTGCCTAAGACACCTAATTTTTCTACCGGTAAGAACCAAGCACTTTGGATCAGAACTCCATGTTCATTTTGCATTGAGATAAAATCCTTTTCCCCTTCAGTGTATTGCCTCCCGCAGGAACTTCACGTGCTTTCTCCTCCACATCAGCCTCACTGTCTGGTGACAGTGTGACTCTATGCCAGTCCCTTGGAGCACCTGAGCTGCCAGACATGGTTATTTCTGACACAGGTCTGCATCCATCTCAGCCAAGTTGCAGAGCTGGGCCAAGGGTCTTCTCTAAGCTGTCAAGATCATACTTCATCTGTTTTACGGAATGTTCAGAATGAAACATAGACTACCACAGACACCTTGAGGTACAGGCCTGTAGGTGCTAACCAAGAGCTCTCGCCTAGATTCTTACTGTCTAGAATGATTTGGGTGTTCTTAAAAGATGCTTGTCCTGCCAGATACTAGTTAGGCTAGGTTCTAAAACCTGCCAACCATCTCTACTGAGAATTTTTAAAATGAAAGAGTATTCTAGATGCTGCAAAGGCTAAATATATTAATGGCTCTTTTTTGAAAATTGTTTTTATCACAGTAACTTGTCTTTGCTGGAACTTTCTGATCTGGTTAATTGAGGGTAAAGAGTGACATTTATGGGACATCACAAGTGTGCTGCATTTAATTTTATTGACAGGTGACTACTGACACTTCAGTTCTTTTTTAAATTGGTATCCCACACTAGATCATAAACATTACACATGCAGAAATGCATCTTTTCTGCTCCCAGCACCCAGAATTCAACAGCACAAAGTAGACCCGGAACCAGATCACGGTCTGTTTGGTGAAGCGTCTTCGAGCTGGGATTCAATCCCAGCCTTCTTCACACTTCACATTAGCAAGCTCTTGTTTACTTTATTTTTAAGGCTATAGAACTCTAGAAGGGTCTTCAGTGAAACCCACGCAGGCCACTCCGAGAAAATGCTATGAGTTAGAAAACAGAAGGAGTGAGTAGCTTCAAAAGCGAAGCGTCCCCCGAGTCACCCAAGCACCGGCTGAGCAGCCCCCCAAGGTGAGTTGCTTTCTGTACCTCCGAGGTACCTTTAGACACAAAAATGCCCTCAGAATGTCTCAGACTTAAAGATAACAAAAGGGCAATGAAAATCTGTCTGCAGTGCTTCTTAGTTAAGCAGAGACTGCAAATGCTGCAATGTGAGCAGCACCCCGGCGAAGTGACCGGAAGTTGGGTCATTTGTCACACTGAGCACACCCTTCCCTTTCTGCCTGCCTGCTGAGTAATGCGGCTTGTGAGTCAGCCTCAGGGATCCCTTCCAGAAAGACTCACCGGGATGCAGCCATTAGAAGTCTCCCCTTGAGTCATGTTGATTGAATATGTGTTACTTGCTGAGGACTAGCCTGCAAGACAGATGAAGCCCGCAGTCCCTGGATCTAGAGGACATGCTTTTGAGGGAGGATACAGACGAGTACTTACAAACAACTCTGGCACATTGTGTTTATATAGCTGATGTTTACAGCACACAGGAATATGTGTTCATGAGAAAATCATTGAAATTCCTACGGAGAATGAAAGACTCAGATGCATCTTATAGAACAGTTCACCAGAAAGAAACTGAGGGGCGGCAGCTCTGGTGGTAACAGCGAGCTGCGCTCCTGACGCCTCGGAGCCTGAGAGAACAGGGTCCGTGCAGACTGCGCGTGGGTGTAATGGTTTGCAGACTGCACCGCGAAGGGTGAGCAGACAGGACGTGAGGGGCTCTGGGCGGGCGCTGAGGGTCCAGCATCGCGCCCCTCGGGCCTGCCTCCCAGCCCCGTCTGGTCATCTGCCAGCGTGACCCTGCCAACTCCACTATGCTCCGTCTTCGGCACAGCTGATTGGTCTCGGGCTGATCAGCTTTTCCGAGAAAACCCATTCATAAGATAGAGGTCGGAGTTTTCTGGTCTATCGGTGTAAACCATGCAGCATCTAAAGGATGGCCTGGCTTGCACACCCTGAGAGTCACGAACGAGTGCACAGGCACTGAGCTGCTTGCAGCCTCGGTGTAATGTGTACATCTTATGTGTTTTTTTTTATTCTAATAGTAATAATAATAAATAAAATATTGATTATTTATATTATAGCAAACTCGTTCCACAGAGAGAAAATCCATGCATGAACTAGAGCTGTGAGGCCAACAAAGAGGAGCACAAGAGTGCAGCACAGATGGGGTCCCACAGGGATGCCGGAGCTCTGCAGCGAAGCTGCACCTGCATCCTCCCCTGGCAGGGCTCCTGTGCTTTTCCAGACCTACTTGTTTAGCCAAATCGGGCAACGAGCTGAACCCAACCAGAAGAACTGTGTGCACATCCGGAGGATAAGTCTGCTTCTAAGTGGACGTCACCGGGAGGCGCTCACCTGACTTAAACTGCACAGGGACGAAGCCACGTTGCCATGGCAGTGCATGAAGGACAGCGTGAAACTCTACGGAGCTTACTTGTGTGCCATTTGCCCTGAAGACTTGCCAAATCCCGAGTGAAAGACAGGCAATAATTATCTTCCCTTTACCTTGTCCCGTGGGGTGGAATAACATGCTATTAGGATATTAGTAATCTCTGTCTTTCAGAGACAGTATGTTCATGGCTTACGGTAGAGAAACCTGAATAATTCGATATCAATAAGTGGTAGGAGGAACTTGAAAGAATTGTTTTGCTCAATGTAAAGAATGTGATCATTAAATTCAAATGAATGAAAGAGTTCCAGAGCTGCCAAGTCACTAATGGGGTTCACCTTTGGATGGCTCAATGGTGGTGTCTTTGTGTTGTGATAAATTTGTATTTTGCTGTAATGCTGGAGACAGAGCTGTAAAGAACAGCTGCAGATGTGTTCATTTCCACTGCATCTAAAACTACACTCTAAGTTATAGTTGCCTGGCTAAGTCTGCACTCCCCTAGGTGGGATGTGACCTATAGTATCCACTACTGTTTTTCCCAGGACACACATTGACCTAGCGTCAAAGGCAGGATGGTTTAGGGCACAAACCCTTGCATGAAAGGAGCCGGGTCCCAGTCACAGCTCCTATTTCTGCATCGCATTTGTTTTAAGCCAGTTATTATTTCTCTGTGTTTCAATTTTCTTACCTATAAAATATGGCTTCAACAAAATAATTTCAAAATCCTTAACAATTCTGTGAGTTTTTTAAGCCTCTACATCACTATGCGTTGGTATCACTGCAGTGTCTTCCAAGTTTAACTTGAACAGTTTGTGTGCCACTTGAAATTATATAAAACCACTGGAGCTGTAAAAGTATCCATAGACAGAGACAAAGCTTTAGAGATAGAACTAATGGTCTGAATATATGATATGTCTCTGTTTTGATTTTCTTAGACAAAGCCTGATGTATCTCAAAAGGAAAGTACGAAGAAAGACAAAGGTATATGCAGGCCTTTAATAAGGAAAAATATATAGAGCTGATATAAACTGCTGAGTTTAAGAGAAAACCACATCTCAAGTATAGCAAATGAAAAAAAAATTTATATTATGACACTTATACTTGTTTATAAGTACAGGATTACAAGAATGTAAAAAAGGGATAATAAATAAATGATTGAGGGCCAAAACACCTACTTAGGCAAGTGCAGGGACTGTGGTTAGATCCCTCACAGGCCACACCAGCTGCACCCCCAGGGTGGACTGAGTGAGCCACAATAAAATAAAATAAATAAATGGCTGCCTATTAAAAATATTGTATTTACTTCTAAATCTCTAAGTCCTAGAGATATGCATATCCATACACACACACAAAAGCACACACACATCCTACCACAACAATCACAGAACCATATAACAAGTTCAGGTTTATTGATACTTTTCTATCAAGTTATGATAAAAATTTGAGAGTAAAAATATTATACATTATAAGTTTGAAAATGTGTCTTAAAATATAAATGAGAACTAGAAAAAATTTTAATAGACAAAAGAAAGTAAATACTAACTTTAATTCAAGTTTTAATTATTTCATTATTTTTATTGTTTTCTTTGTTTATTTGTTCTGTGTTTGACACTGATGACCAGTTCTTCTTTTATTTTGAGGGTGCCACTAAGTTACCACATTTCCTGTCCTGTGCTTGGACTTGCCTTAGCCTCGCGTGGCACTGAGATTACAGACGTGCACCACCACACCTGGTGGAGGCTGTTTCTTTAAAAGGACATTTATCTAAAACTCTGTTACCTTTATTTCAATATTTCCTCAACCCTTTGAGGAAATATTGTTCTCAATGACATTGTAGATACTGAAAATTTTTATATTTGCAGTAACATATAAAATGATATAGAAAATTTAGCTTACAAGAGCACAGCAACCTGTCCAGCCACCCTACTGCCACCAAATATATTTCACTAATATCCTCACTTCATATATATTATACAAAGAAGGATGTTAAATTTTTCTCTAGCACTTTTGGAAGCTGCCAGAAAGCAGAACTGTGAACAGCAGACTCCAGGCCAAATAAGGGAGTGGAAAACACTACGTAAGTGATGATGCTGAGTTTACAAATAATTGAAAGACTGGGAAGATGTTTTACTCAAAGCCCTCAGAAAAGTAAAGGAAATACACCATCTTCCTAAGCCACACCCAATGAGACTATAAGAAAAATATATCCAAGTTTCTCCTCACTGACAAGAGCACATACAGGTGTGGACACCTTACAGTGACATAGTGACAGATGGACCCAAGGAGATGAGTAGTCAAGGACAATGAATCTCGGCTGCAGTGAGAGACCTCAGCCCTAATTCCATCTTTAGCCACATTGCTGGTGTCCCCTCTAGTGCCTGCCACCCCCTGTCTTGCCTGAAATCTGCCATGAGACATTCATACCCAAAACATTTCTGGTCACTGGTTCCTTGCTGTTTTGCCTCTTCCACTGCAACCTTCAAGTAAAGATAAATGCATGAGAATGAGAAGAGTGGGAGGGGGTCAAGACAGATGAACAGTTTCCACAAATTTCTGGAAAATACAGTGTGTGTAAATCCATGGACAGAATCAAGGAAGCTTCAAACTCAGCACTTGTTAAAGAGAGACCTTTGGTTGGGCACCAAAAGCCTTCGGAGACACTAGAAATAAGAGACCCTAAGTGTGGTGACTGGGTCAGTCTCCAGAAGGGTTGACACCAGCCAGACCTGCATCTTGACCACAGGAACCAAAAGGCTGAACTTAGCTTTCAGCAGAATAAAGTTTATTTTCTGGTGAATCAAAACCCACAAAGTGAGTGACAAGCAAAGTAGGCACAACAGTGCTGTTCACAGCACACAAAAGCCACATAAATATGCACACAATGAACTCGAGGCCTCGGTACTCCATCCCGGACTGGGTCTCTGTGCAGGAGTCTGGCGGTTTTCTGAGCTGGAAAACTTCTACTGATGTGAAGACTGAGATTCCCTCAGGGAAAGGAAGCTCGCTGTCCAGTCTTATGAATACAAAAGCCAAAGCCCAAACTGTACACAAAGGAACCTTTCTACCAGTGTGTATGCCCTCCCTGTTACCTTGACTAAACACACAAGGACCTTGGTTGAGAAAAGCCCCCTTCATGAACAAGCTGAGGACAAGCTACTGAATGAGGAGGCAGGGATGTCACAGCAGGCGCTGTCCCACCCAAAACTCAAAGCAGTACCTTCGGAGTGAGCGAAGACGTCACACCCTAATCACAGCATGCATACTGTGTTACAAGAACAGGGAAGAACAAAGTTGCTCCTGGACTTAACAAAAATGATGCCCTAAGCTGAGATGGATGAAGAACGAACATCAGCCCACTTTTTCTGTAAAAAGCTGCCAGATAAATACTGTACACTTGTCGGACCTAAGAGTCTGCATGCAGCCTCTGCAGCATTGCTCGACCTGGCAGCATCACTACTGGATGAGCCTGAGCCACTGCACATGGGCACTTGATCAAAGTTAGTCATTTATAAATAAAAGACTACAGTACCAAGCCGAGGAACTGTGCTAAGTACACAAGTTCAGAGATAGAAAACGGGGGAAAGAGCAAATCCAGAAAGTTCAAAAGCTATGATTCCACGGAGAACAAAGAAAATGTCAAGAGGGAATTTTTTAAAAACATATAATATTTTGTGCAGAATGGAAGAACATAAGCCTCCACATGTAAAGCCCACTGAGTCCCCAGCCAAGAACACACACAGGGACCCAAGTCAGTGTAGGTCTAGTGCAATCTTCATATACCTGGGAAAGAAAGTACTATGCAAGCTTCTAGAAACAAGAGTTGAGTACATTTTACCAAAGACTGCAAAGCAGAGCACTGCTGGCTCTCGATAGCAAAGGCAGTTACGGCAGGACAGTGATGATGAGGGGAAAGATTGTTCGTGCTCCATCTTGTGTCCCCAGTGAGCCTCATGTGGTCTTAAGCAGGCTTCTCAGAGGATCATGAGTGGGTGATGCTGGGATCAAGGATGAGCCACTAGGACTGATTCCTGGTGGGATGCTGGGCTTACAGCTGCCACATCCTGGCTGAGTCTCACCTGCCCTGAGGGGGGAGCCTGGAGAGATTATAAGAGTCAGGAAACAGGTTGCTGCTGCTGCTGCTTTGCGGCTTTGTGGACCACCCTGTGCATCTTCTCCTCTGCGATTCCCTCTGCCATGTGCAGCCCTGCCTTGGAACCAGCCAATCGTTAACCAAAGCCTCTACAAACTGAGAGCAATTGGAAGCCCTCCGTCCTTCAATGGGGAGTGCTAAGTAGTTTGAAAGCAAATAGCTAAGGCAATAATGGTGAACTGAAAAAATTCAAATACAAGATCTTTATTCTAGATATAGTCTTTCCTAGGACTTTATTAGTGGGAGTGACTCCAGGTGAGCCATAAATGGACCACACAAAGAACCAAGCCCCAGAAAATAAGGACCATGCACTGCAGCCTGGCACAGAGAACAGCTAAGATCAGGAGCAGATAGAGGAGTGTTGGGGGAAAGGATTGCTTGGATATCTTGAATATTTGGAAAAGTCAGACACTTGATGCATCTATTAAAATGCTAGAATTCCTAGAATCAGGACAGACAAAACTGCCTATGTAAGAAGAAAAGTAAGAGAGAAAATAGGGAAAGTGTAAAAAATCAATAAAAATGAAACATAACCTAGCATACCACTTGGTCCAATGATGTCATTCCTTAGTCCTTGTATGCTGAATAGTGTCAGTGATTCAACATTGTACCTATAAACAAGCAAGAATATATAGCTCTAAATCTTTGAACATAATAGACATTGAAATGTCAATAGGGGGCCAGGGAGATGGCTCAGTAGAATAAGTGCCTTCCTGGTAAGCTTAAGGGCCTGAATTCAATCCCCAGTTCCACATAAATAAATAAATAAATAAATAAATAAATAAATAAATAAATAAATAAATAAATAAATAAATAAATGAAATATCAATAAGATTCATATATATTATAAGAAGTAGATACTAGCCAAAATAAAGAGACTGGCTCAGAAAAGAAATATTGATAAAGAAGTAGTGAGAAAGGGTCAAGAGTAAATGTTTTCAATGCAAATCTTTTCTCTGATTTTTAAATTATATGCATAAAGTTAGTCATTTGTGATTTCTTCATGTGTTTATTGCTGACTTATCTATCAAATTCCAAGCACCAATGCAGTAAGAAATTCAGTTCACCCGGAGGAGCATGTCAATGGACATCTGAAAGAGCATTCAATTTTTTGAGTCTGAAACTGCAGGGTTGACATTAATTCTAAGTAGTTAAGGTCACACTGGAATTGTAAGACACCAGTTATGTCCAGCAAGTTGGAGAATTGATTGATGTGGAAAAACCATGCACACTTCTAGTGTCAGGTGTGAAATATGGATTGTACAGAAAAAGTTGTTTATGTGTTTCTTTGTTTTGGGTTGTGATCAACAAAACCCTGAAGAAAATTATCTGTGCAGGAAGAGCCCTGAGCTAGTGCCTCCTCCCTCTTCTCTGACCTACTCAGAAAGGGCTTTCTTACTGTGCTATCAGCTTGTGACTGCCTTCATCCTTGTTTTCTTCTTCATGGTGTCTGTCTTGAGTGGACATCTTAGTGTGTGATGATTATGTTTGTTTTCACCGTCTCACCAATAAGAAAGTGCTTTGATGGGAAGCACTTGTCTCATTCACTGTCACAGCCCTATCATCAAGATCAGTGTAAGATCCTAACATACATTCATTGAAAGAGCAAGAGTTCTGGGCCCCGCATCCTCTCCCCAGCACTGAGTGCATCTTGCAGGAGGAGCAGGTACCCCTCCCGGGGGCTCCCCCTCTGGCCTCAGAGCCTCTCAAGCACTCGTCAGACTCTTCCTTATTTGACACTTTTTTTATTGATTGACAATGTTTTTATCCATTGACATTTTGAATAATCAAATGGCAAAGTTAAAAAACATGGCGGAGGCTCCCAAATAGAGAAGAGAAACCAGCATCAGAGAACCCAAAGCATCAACTATGGCATATAGGGGAATTCTGGAATGAAAAAGAAGAAAGATGCCCATGATCTTAATGGAAATTCCCAATCAGGGCGTGGACACAGTTCTCAAATATTAACAATATGAAAGATTCTCCAGCCCAGCCTAAGCGAGTTGTGAAAAACAATGGCAAAATTTAAATAACATAGTGGCCCATGATTCCTGTCCAAGCTAAGCATATTACAAACTGATGTGGGATTTCTTGTCTCCCCAGACATTTAGTATCTTTTAAGTATGCAGCTTAAAATTCTTAAACAGTGTTGTTTCAGAAACACAAACAAGACTAATCTATGAAAAATTTACCCATCACTAAGAAATCAGGATTTCTGTTATTTTTCTACCTGAATCTTTGAGAATTTAATTCATAATGCTGAAATATTTGCCAGGAAGTCAAATATTAAGCTACACTAGCACAAGCATCTGAAAATGTAGCACATACTAATTTAAACATACAAGATTTTTTTTTTATTTTCTTATGTTAGAATATAATAAGATGAATAAAATATAGTATTTAGAATGGTAGTATTTTTCAAAAACATTGACTTTATGATTCAAGCTATAAACATCAATACAAAGTAAAAAATCAAATAGTAAGATAAAAATTTGGATGAGAAGCCTCTTTCATCCTACTGTGAGAAACTTGAGAAAAGGAGAATACATTTCCGATCTGAGCAGCTACATCCAGGACTGTGATGTGCACTACATACCCAAGAATGAGTGTCTCTCATCTTGGTCTTCTAAATGTGTGTTGTTCCTAATGTCTTATTGATTATCATACCATCTTTAAAATAAATTAAGACAAAAAAGACAAGGAAAAAAATAAAAGAAAAGGGGGGATAGCTATATATTAGAAAAATTTTATATACATATATATAAATTCTTCATTGTGGCATGAGGGCTAAATGCTTCTTCATGGAATTTGTTCTAAATGAAAAGCTAGAAAACTGATTTTTCACAATATAAATAGCTACAAATTAATTTTGATCAGTATTCTCTTGACAGGAATTTGTTGAAACACTGTTAAAAGAACATTCAATATCAGTGGACCAATTAACACAATTTTTAACAAAAACTGATATTAAATAGTTGCTTTTGATGACTTTAAGCAAAGAAGCATGACAGAAAGGGAAGAGCGGAAATTCTGGCAAGATGGACGTTACACCAACACTGACTCAGAGCACACTCTAATTCTTGCCCCTAAACATTACCTTTGACCCATTAATTAATCCTCTATTAGTGTAAACATAAGTGCATATTTCCCTTCAAGCCCTAATATCCATATTACTCGAAAGTTCTTCAAGTCTTAAATTATTAGCAAGATTAAATCTATTTGGACAGGATAGACATCCTGCCTAAGTCAGTGAGAAGACACCAACCAAATGCAGAGCACAAAACCAGTGGTCACCAAGTGACCCCTGCACTTCTCACAACATAGCGATGATGAGAGAGAGATGCACACACACCACACAGAATTTATGGGCTTTGTTCAGATCTCAATTCAGATATATTTTAAAGACTTGTTAGTTTCAACACATACAGTCATACTAGATAGTCACTCCAGACGTTCTCATCATCTAGAGACATGTGCTCGAGCTGGGATTCCCTTTCAAAACACTCTAGGAAGAAAAATATGTCTGCCTGGCTGCAGGAAGGGGTGTGAGCACCCCTGAAACAAAATCAGCCAAGCGCTGGAACTCGTGGTCCTGGGCACTCTACTTTTGTGCAGGTTTTTAAAACTCCTTTCAAACTACAACCATTTCCCCTAAGTCACCACAACTTTTCATATTCAGAAGTCTGCCATTGAGGTTGTACTTTAGGAGCTTGCTAGATTTCCCTGTACTCAGATCTAGCTTAGGAAATGACAATGAGGAATGCGAGAAAACCTGGCAAAGAGGATTGATGTTGCAGTATAAATGCACCTTCAGGGGAGAGGGGTGTGCCAGATGACCTTCTATGGATGCCTTCAATTGGCATTTCCTCTGTGCAGAAAACTACTGAGATGTCCCCTTAATATGATGACCTTGGAGATCCTTCATGCATTTATCTGAATTGGAGGTGCTCACTTCTAGTTGTATGTGACCAGACAAGGTTCTTAATTGAGCCCTTGAAGCCAGTGGATGAAAAACAAAGACATCAGAGAAGGGTGAATGTTCTGAGGAAGACTGAAATATAACTACACACACAGAAATGTGTGTATTGCAACCAGCCAAAAGTGGGGAATTCTACATGCCTTTCTGACAAGCCTAGTTTATCAAATAGTCACAAGCATTGTTCATTGTACCCACATCAAATCCACTTGCTGGTAAAAGCACCAAGTGAGGATGCAGAGTACCAGTGATGAATGCTATTTAATGAAGAGAGATCATCATATCAAACTTTTACTAAAAAAGAAATTTCAATGATATGAGTAAGTTTTAACTTGCCCTTGGTCATAAAAAGCCCAGGTAGACTTAAAGGGAAATTAATTTTTCATGGATACTCTGATTCTAGAAATATTTTATGGCACATTATTATTTACAATGTACTTACATATGAGTTATGGGAAATATTCCTAAAGATAAACAGATCAAGCTTCATGACTTTCATTTTACAGATGACCACACTGAGGCCTCAAGATGTTTGGGTAGAATCAATTTCAAACTCTAAGCATCAGCTGACATATGCAATAAACAGCATCTGTTACTATTTCAATCATCCTAGAAGGACATGTGGGTTCCACCAGACTTATTTTCTAGAACTCCTACTGCAAACTCCCCCATATGCAGTCACTGTACAATTTGTGGATTTCATTCTCAATCCAAACTTTTGCTCCACTGTCTTCAGACACTACAGGCAAAGAGGTTAAGCCTGCCCATCCCATCTGAATAGCCACCTCTGTTGCTGCTGTATAACACCTGACTTTATTAATCATTCTATCATTTTCTGTTCAGAAAACACATAAAATATTTTAAAGAACATTATAGTACTTTGAGGACCAATATCAAAAGACATTTAAAAAATTAAAGACATAAACCTCAGTAAATGTGAGGGCCACAAGAGCCAGGGATTCAGCACAGTGGTGCAGCCACTCTGGGAAGTGCAAATCCTGAGTTCCAATTCCAGGTACAAAAAAGAAATCAATTGAAAGTCAGAGCCAAATCCAGACTTAATTCAGTGTGTTGAACTTTTGATCCTATTTCCAAAACTTGATCCATAGAAGCAGCCAACGACCTTGCTGTCCCTTAAGTTGTTTAGTCTATAGAATGAGGAACAGTAATTGATTTTTCTCTGTTGCTTGCTCCTGAGAAAAATCTCATCCTATCCAAAATATATCCAGAAACTAATCAGTCCTGATCACATTCCCTCCCACACCAGGGCACAGCACCCGTCTCTTGCAGATCGATACAAGTCCTTCCCTGAATCTACCCTTGCGCCTTTTGAATCAACCTCCGCAGAGCAAGCAAGAGTGACTATCTTACAGGATTTGGGATGCTGAAATGAAAATACCATATGCTGGGTGGTGTAACAACAAATATTTATTTCTCACAGTTCTAGAGGCTGGAAACTTCAGAGTCAAGGTGCCAGCAGATTGCTCTGTCTGTGAGGGCCTGCTTTCGCATTGGCAGTTAGTTGCCTTCTCCCCTATCCTTGTGTGGCCATGGGCTGGGCAGAGGGAGTTGGGGACAAGCTTTTGTGTGGCTTCTCCATAAGAGCCCACAGACATCACTGTGAGGGTCCCAGCCCCCATGACCAAATCACCCCACAAAGGCTCTGTCCCCAAATGCTGTCACACTGGGGATTATGTTACAATATTAATTTTGGAGCAATAAATCATTCAACAAATAACAGTGATTGTTTTAATGAACAACTTCATTATATTTTAATTCTGTACAAAATCTCAAGTTGCCTCTGCATTTTCTCTAGAAGAAAAAACCAATATTTTTGTAATGGCACACAAAAGCCCTTTATAAAACGTGAGCCAGTCTGACTTCATCTCCAAATATTCAGCCACTGCTGGTGCGGGCCTAGGCTTGCCTGCCCTCCCTGATGGTCCGTGGATGCACGATGCCATCTGTCTTAGAGTCTTTGTGCCGGCCCCTTCCCTGCCTGACGGTTTGCTAAGAGGTGCTTTCTCAAAGGCCCCAACCACCCCATGAAAGAATATGTTTGCCTCATTCTTGCACTCTCAGTGTTACCCGCACCTTTGTCTTTTCCACAGCTCATACCACCTGCTGATGAACTATGTTGTTTATTTTTAAATTGTCTGACTTCCTCATTTAGAACATAAGTTTCATAGGAGTGTAGATGTTTTTGTTTCATTTTTGTCTACACTACCATTCTGAGCGTCTGTGTCCAATCCATAATGAGAATTTAAACTGCATATTGCTAAATAAATGAAATCCCTGATGCCAGACATTCTGAAGATACCAGTACATACTATTTCGATCCATTCTTCTAACTTCACATTTGGTTTCAGGATGGATAGAAATTTGGCATTACTAAGATTTGATTTATTTATCCAATTTAAATAAGATATGTTTAGATTTTGAAGTATTGTAAGTGCAATAAAACAAGTGTTCTGATAGATCACACTATGTTTTAATAGTGTATAAATCATTTAGGTTCTTAATTCATTGGGGAAATTAACTTGTCAGGTAGTTTATGGTAGTTCTGTATGTGGTGTTAAACCCAAAGAAGTTGCTAAATATATAATGTATAATTCACTTTTGTTGAAAGCCAAGTCAAAAATAATCAGCTTGCTATAGTCAACAAGCAAAAAGAAAATAAACCTTAAAAAGTGTACCAGAAATTATTAAAATCTCTTAAAACATGTTTTTTCTTTTCTTTTCTTCAAGCTTTTGGGATAATTTCTGCAGCTTAGAATCATGGCGTGTTACTTTTGGATTTTGAACTACAGTAGCTTCAGGGATAATCTTACTACCTCAAACAATGACAGACATGATGGTGATGCCAGTTTAAGAACCTGTGCCTCAGTAGAGGTCACACAGTACTAGAAGCCAACAAAATCCAAGAATGGTTGCTGGGTTGCTGGGAGAGCCCTCAGGGGCCAATATGAAGAAGGGGAGCTGACTGTAAGAGCCAAAGGGCAAGCGTGAAGACAGGACTAGGGCGAAGACAAGATCAGGAACCAAGGTACTGTGGGAGGTGACAGGGCCACAGGTGCCAGGGTGCAGGGAGGACGAGGACTCTGGGTCTCCTCCAGGCCCTTGGCCGTGTGGCTCCCCCCTTGGGCCAACCAACCATGGGCTCAACCCACAAGCTCAAGTAGACCTCTCCTTAAGCTATGGATGTGGAGTATTTTGTTCCAGTGAAAATATCACAAATGCCATTTCCTAAGGGAAGCTCTGCACTTAGGTCATGGGGAGTAAGGCCCCAGACCATCAGTGCAGTGTGGTTGAGCTTTGTAGGCACCCAACAGGGCTCCACAGTTCTTAGGCAAGACACTGATCCCAGTAGCTTCTTTCCATGGAGAAACAGGAAAGTGCACAGAGAAACCAAGGCCTTCAAGCAATGCTTAAATATGATTTCCTGTAGTCTTTTTGGATAGCTGAAAATTGTCAAGTGCCACTTGGGATGTTAATGATAAAAGCTCAATGTTAACCTTTTGTACTATGTCAAAGAGAATATTTAAAAGTATATTTACTGCTCTTATGAAATTTATGAGTCAACTCCAGAAACAAGAGATACTGAAGATCGTCTGCTAATCTTATACATTTTACCAATTTCTAGTTTCTTGCTTTTCACATGAAAGTTCTCCAAAATTGTTTTGAATCTCATCAGTGGAGGAAATCTGCAAGGCTCAGTCACACAATAGAAAAAATTGATACTACATAATCAGTTTGTACTACATCTCTTACATGTGACCTCCCAAAAATACATTTATGTAATAAATAGATTAATGAGTCAAGTACTATTGTAGGTCTTAGGAAAAGTAGAAAACATGAATTTCAGTTCATTACACTTACATGGTGGGATAACTGTTCATACCTTCTCTTCCTACTTGAAGAAATTTTTAATCATTCCTTCACAATATTCAAAAGAGTTTTTTGGGGGGGTGTTTTATTTTGTATCTTCTTTTTTTCTTCTTCTTGATGCATATATTTGGTGCAAGGATCCTATCTTCAGCCTCCCCAGCACCAGGATTACAGGTGTGTGCCACCATGCTAGACTCAGTTGCCCACTCAGCACACTCCAGTAGCAGGCCTGGCATGGCATGAGGGATCGGATTGAATGCTGGTCCCTGCACTTGCCTAAGTAGGAGCTTAGGCTGTTGAGCTATCTTGCTGACCCTTATTTTGTCTCTTCTTGTTTTTAGACAGGCACTCATTACATAGTTCAGGCTGGCCTCAAATTCACTATGTAGTAGCTCAGGCTGGACTCAAGCTCTTGGTGTTCCTCCTGCCTCAGTCTCCCAAGTGCTGAGATTATAGGATTGCACCACACACCCAGCATGCAGCAAGTTTCTTACACTTACTCATCTATCAAAATCTTGATGTGACACAAGATTGATTAGGAGTCTTGAGCAAGTTTCCTGTGTGCTATTTGTGCACTTACAACATTGCTAATACTGTTACCCTGCTGTAGCATACACATGAGGAATGGTGATTTTCATGGGCCTGTATCTGTAGGACCCTGTGGGATTATCCCAACTAACATTTATCACCCTTCTCATCCTGGGAGAATGTGAAAATGCTACCAAGCTGGATTTCAGCCAAGGCATTAAGATAAACAAAGCACATTTTTTAAAGAATGGCATTTCTTTCCAACCAAATGCCTGTCTCTGTCAGATAGAGATTATCATGTGCTATTTTGTAGTATAATGTTTAAACATTAATTATCATTTATGATCTATGGAATCACAAGATACATTTTAAATATAACAGCAAGTGGTTGCAATATGGCATAGGAAGTGTTCTCCCAAAAAAAGAGTGAATGAACCTCAGAATTCATCATGTATAATGTAAATAATATTCACCAAAGTAGGTTGCTGTGTCGGTGTGGTTAATATTCAAAAGAAAGCAAGCACGTGCTAGGAAAATGCTGCAAGGTGCGTGCTTTCCTAAGAGCTAACGCAGCCTCAGTGTGCGCCACAAAAGCCTCTCAGCACAGTACTGCAACAACTTACCTCTCAAACTCATCTGTGAAGTATTTCTGGTCATGCCCAATCTGTAGATAAGAACATTGATACACAGGGAGAATAAACAACCTGCCTTCCAGTAAATTATAGCCGAAGTTAATATCTTAGCACCAGAATCTATGTTCTTAATCAAAAGATTAACCTATTTCTCTTTAGTTTTTATATTTTTAGGAGCCTCACACCAAGGAAATTTCTACTGTTTCTATCCAGAAAACAAAAAAATAGTAGATTATGGCATCAGTCCCTTAATCTTAATTTCACTTCATTCATTGGTTAAAATGAAGATAACAGTGCTGTTGGATGGGATTATCTGGTTAGTAAGTCAAGAATAATGCTCTGATGGGGTTCCAATTCCCAGTTCTACTGCTTTCTTGCAATTTGGCATTGAACGAATGACTCTTCACGTCTTTCTTCGACTTTCAAGTAGAAGTTAAAATGTGACCTGCGTCCTAACATTGCTTACAAATAAAACAAGATGGACCCCACTCAGAGCACTTAGAAAGTACTTGATAAATATTATGGTGTAATAAATAGCAGTGGCATCAATAAACTATGAACCAAATGATCTCTTGACTCTTATATTAGCACTAAAAATGGTTTATTTTTCTTCTAATAAAAAACCAAACAATAAGCCATTAAACCAAGTATATTTCCTGTGAGAACACCAGAAAGGCTATTGGACCTCCTAGCTCACATGCTATTAGTCAGAAAGTCTGTGTTTCGGCCTTCGGAGGCACCTTGCCTTATGTAATTACCGCGGCTCCCAGAGGGCACAGGGGCGGCAGCCAGTGCTCCTTTGTGAAAAGCTCAATGATTCATTTTATAAATTTCAGTTGAAAGCTTACATTGAGGTTAGGAAAAAATTGACATTCAGTCTACGAACTTAATGTCAAGCTTTAGAAATACTCTGGGCAGCACGTGTTTAACAATTAAGGGAACGCAGACAACACAGACATTGCCAAATTGTGAAACAAGACCTGAAAATCACAGAAAACGTTGCTACTTATTGATTACAGTGACCATTCAGTTCCTATTGAGCTGCCCCTAAGAATCATTCATTTTTCAGCAGAGAGCCTGCTCATTTGCAAGATAAAAGAGAGGCATTTCTGCACATGCCCATAATGTTATTCGCCACTGGGGGCAGCTTTACATAAGACTGCATTCACCGAAACCAAAGCAACAGTCCGGGCAGCTTTCAGAATGACAGTCTGCAGAAGTGAGCGGAGCGTGTGCGCGGAGAGAGGCTCTCCCGCCTCCTGGGCGCCGACGCGGCGGTGTGGCTGACCGGGTGCTCGCCGGAACCGCTGGGCTATGGAATACAGATGTGGCCGCTCAGGTAACCCCACGCTGCCTGGAGGGATACGCCATGCATTCTGAGCAGAAGAAATTGTAGAGACCAGGCTTTTTTTTTTTTAACCCCCTCCGTCAGAAAAAAAAAAAAAAAAAAAAACCAAAACAAAACAAAAAAAACTGTAAAGATGCAAAAACGTAATATCCATGAAGATCCTATTACCTAGGAAGATATTTGATGTTTGGCTGCGACTGCAGTGTTGGGATTTATTTGTTCTTGGAGTGTTCTGCGTGGCTGGTAAAGAATAATGTTCCAAAATCGGTCCATCTCCCAAGGGGTCCAATTTTTCTTCCCGGGTGTCAGCGAGCCCTGACTCACTCCAGTGCAGCTGACAGGGGCTGGCATGCAAGTGGCCCCTAGGCCGGAGCAAGAGACCTGAAGACGACCTTTGAACAGTACAAAGGATGGGTAGGTTTTGCCATTTTTCTTCTTTCCTTCTTAAAAAAAAATCAAAAATCTTCTAGTCTGTGTGATAATTCTACCTTAATTAATTTAGAGATTGCCTTGCTCTGATCAAAGACTATGAATTCAGTTGCTTAGTTGACAGGTTTCCTTGTTTTACTATTAAAAAAAAAAAACTAAACACTATCTCTTTAAATTTCAAAGAGATCATATTTGATGTTAAATGTTGTTATCTATATTTAAATTTCTAAACATGAAAATATGTGCCTATTTTTGCTTGATTAAAAAATGCATTCTTTTTTGGGGGGATAACTTTTCTAAGTTGTTTTCATTTCCAGGTTTCAATGTAATTAGGCTACTGAGTGGATCAGCACTAGCACTGGTTGTAGCCCCCACTGTCTTACTGACAATGCTTTCTTCTGCTGAGCGAGGATGCCCTAAGGGCTGTAGGTGTGAAGGCAAAATGGTCTACTGCGAGTCTCAGAAATTACAGGAGATACCCACAAGTATCTCTGCTGGCTGCCTAGGTCTGTCCCTGCGCTATAACAGCCTTCAGAAACTGAAGTATAATCAGTTTAAAGGGCTCAACCAGCTCACCTGGCTGTACCTTGACCATAACCATATCAGCAATATTGATGAGAATGCTTTCAATGGAATACGCAGACTCAAAGAATTGATTCTGAGTTCCAACAGAATCTCCTATTTTCTTAACAATACCTTCAGACCTGTGACCAATTTGCGGAACTTGGATCTGTCCTACAACCAGCTGCACTCCCTGGGATCTGAGCAGTTTCGGGGCTTGCGGAAGCTGCTCAGCCTGCATCTGCGCTCCAACTCCCTGAGAACCATCCCTGTGCGAATATTCCAAGACTGTCGCAACCTGGAGCTGCTGGACCTGGGGTACAACAGGATCCGGAGTTTAGCCAGAAATGTCTTTGCTGGCATGATCAGACTCAAAGAACTCCACCTGGAGCACAACCAATTTTCCAAGCTCAACCTGGCCCTCTTTCCCAGGCTGGTGAGCCTTCAGAACCTGTACTTGCAATGGAATAAAATCAGCGTCATAGGGCAGACCATGTCCTGGACCTGGAGCTCATTACAAAGGCTGGATCTGTCAGGCAATGAGATCGAAGCCTTCAGTGGACCGAGTGTTTTCCAGTGTGTCCCGAACCTGCAACGCCTCAACCTGGATTCCAACAAACTCACATTTATTGGCCAAGAGATTTTGGATTCTTGGATATCCCTCAATGACATCAGCCTTGCTGGGAATATATGGGAATGCAGCAGAAACATTTGTTCCCTGGTAAACTGGCTGAAAAGTTTCAAAGGTCTGAGGGAGAACACTATCCTCTGCGCCAGCCCCAAAGAGCTGCAAGGGGTCAACGTGATTGATGCCGTGAAGAACTACAGCATCTGTGGCAAAAGCACCACGGAGAGGTTTGATCTGGCCAGGGCGCTGCCCAAGCCCACGTTCAAGCCCAAGCTCCCCAGGCCCAAGCACGAGAGCAAGCCCCCCACACCCCCCACGGTGGGAGCCACGGAGCCTGGCCCTGAGACTGAGGCCGACGCTGAGCACATCTCTTTCCACAAAATCATCGCAGGGAGCGTGGCCCTCTTCCTGTCTGTGCTTGTCATCCTGCTCGTTATCTATGTGTCATGGAAGCGGTACCCAGCAAGCATGAAGCAGCTGCAGCAGCGCTCCCTTGTGCGAAGGCACAGGAAGAAGAAAAGGCAGTCCCTGAAGCAAATGACTCCCAGCACCCAGGAATTCTATGTCGATTATAAGCCCACCAACACGGAGACCAGTGAGATGCTGCTGAACGGGACGGGACCCTGCACCTACAGCAAAGCAGGCTCCAGGGAGTGCGAGGTATGAACCGCTGCGGTAGAAGGCGCTCTTAGAGGCTGGGAAATAAGCTGTGGTTTATTGCGCCCTGGTGCCTGTCGGGGACACGGACTCCCCTCCTCCCTCTACCCTGGGTCTCCCAGGGCTGGTGAGGTCCTTCCCTGTCTGTCTGAGTGCATTCACAGCACTGGTCGTTTTCCTCCTCCCTTACATAATCAATCCATTGAGATTTAAATACCACCCCAGTGTGAGTGTGAACTCCCTTAACATAATGCCTATTGTGTGAGACCCTTTACTGATTCCATTAACATCACAGTTGTTTTCAGATAAAACTTATTTCCTAGGCATCCCCACATCTACTAGCATTTCTCCTTCCGGTAGGACCAGATCTGTACTTCTAGATGCACTGTGGTTCATTTTTAAATCAAAGAAAAGGATAACATGATCCTGGGCACCTTGAGCTCAGCTGGGTTTTAGGACCTGATTGATTATAGGGATGTTTTAGGGACAGAGCTATGAAAACAGTGCCTGGTTTAAATAAGAAAATTGCAGGAAACTATCAAAAGGTGGTGCTGAGCTAAGCAGCACTGAGGCAGTTTCCAGAGGCATGAGTGACAGGAAGGCAAGCACAGGGGGAGACTGTGGAAAGGTTAGACAACTGCAAGTGGACAAACGCAAAATGCAAGGAAATACTAATGCACGGAGCTTTGGAGGACTTACCTCCAAAGCCCTGCCCCGGGAAATTTCACTCTAGGGTTCACTGTCAATTCCTTCCGTTCTGTGTATTTTCTATGTATGTTGATTAACTGAATAGTCAAATAACAAGCAAGTTTGAGGGGACAGCTTTCCCTGCAGCTTCACATGTGAGGGAGTTTACAGAGATGAGATTTTAAAATGAGACAAAGGCTTACTGCATGCTTGTGGCTGGGACCTTACCAGAATTTCTCCAGGTTTTTCAAAGCCCCCAGTAGCTGGTGGAGTCATTGCTGTTCTGCTCAGGATCAGTCCTGTGCCCCTCCGTGGTGTGTCTAGTCCATGCCAGTCCCCTAGTGACTGACACTCCATTCACAAGTTCAGAGAACATATTCCAAGATGTTTCCAACAGCCTCATGAGAATGATGAGGGCACCTTAGCAAATGCGTGCACTGCACCCGAGGGAGAAGCGCAGTGCTCTTTCAGTCCTTCTTGGCTTTGCTGCTGTTGGCACCACCATGCCCTGCCCGTCTGTGCTGTAAACTCATCCACCAGCACAGTTCTGCAAGCTGCATGCATGTTCTTGCGCCACTGGTGAAAGTTTATTGACTGCAGAATAAATATCATAGTCTCTATACTTAAGTAATGTGCTCTACAACACACTGGGATTTCCAAGACACAGCTCTCATCTGTATCCTCTATCATTCTCCAAAATGAACAGTTTTATTATGTGAGCAAAAATTAAGAATTGCCACATTGAAGTTCTTTCCTTTGATTTGCCAAGCCTCCTTCTTCTTTCAAAACAATCACTGCAGCAAAAAGGAGCCAGTGAATGGCTGCTTCTGCCAGGACTTTATAGACTTTGAAGGCTTTCATCGGCTAAGGGGGAGGTTCTGGGCAAGTCACAGAGAGGGAGAGGTGCAGAGGACCTAAGCTACCTCCAGCAACAGTGAAGGGAGAGCGGCACCCAGAGTGGACTTTACTAAGTGCCTTGATTTTGACTGACTCTTAAGCTAGATGCCGATTTGGAAAAGCATCATAGATACACTTGCTGAGTATACATTAATAAAGACAGGGAGTCATGAATTCCCGACAGATTAGTGAGGTAAGTGCTTTCTTATAGTATGGTCCACTGTATGACTGAGCTCACTGGGACAGTTTCACTGAAGCTGTGATTTTGTATTTTTCATAAAGCATCACTAGACACATAGTCCATCCAAAAACAAGATTTTCTTTGGTGAGCCTCACTTTTATCTGTACTAAAGATGATTGCACTAAATGTGGCATTGAAGCAAAAAGCCCTTTTCTATTCTTTGATTTGACCTTCTGCTTCAGTTGTGATGGGTCATAAATATATTTAGGCAAGTCATATGTTGAATTCTTGCAAAATATCAGTGCTGCGGTGATATTTACTGTATAAAAAGTATTTCTGAATCAAAGCTACCAGCTGTGTACAATGTGACATAAAAATAAATGAATGACAATATTTTAAAGCGGGTCATTTTTTGTTACCCAGCTTTACCTAGAAATTTAATAGACAAGATTAATAACAACAGCACTCCTTCCAAAAGATAACTGATCCACTTCATAAAATTAGATGAGAAAGCTTTTTCCCACAGTCCCCAAACCATGGAAATTGCTCTTCCCTGGCTCCCCGTGTCTATGAGAACAAGCGCAGGCCTCCGGTGCCTTAGACAGCACTGGAGTCCAGCAAAGCCCAGTGTCCCCTGGATCCGGAGTCACTGTCCTTGCCCAGCCTCGTGGCCCTAGCCGCACTCCGTCCCTTAGGGCCATGTCTCACAGTATGTAAAACGCATTGTATATAAAAGACGTTAACGGGTTCATTTTCCTCGCGCAAATGTCCATGGAGCAGTGGGCTTCCTCAGAGGTGACCGCAGCTCCCTGAGAGCCCTCACCTGTGGGGATGCGCAGCAGCGTGCGTCCATGCAGAGCGATTCGCGCAGCCCTCTGAGCTTTTGACACCAGAGAGGAAATGGAGTTTGGTCCCCTTGAACTGCATGGTTGGGGTTTTGTGTTTCCCCATTTCCCCAGCCTCAGCATGTACAGTGCTGCAGAAGTACAGTCCCAGCGCTAGGCCCCAAGTAATACTTACGCAGGATATGTTCACTTTAAAGGAGTTAGTATTTTCCAGAGATGTTGACATTACATATTTGCAAAAATTTAAACCGTTTTTACTTGATTCTGTGAAGCAACTACCTAGCCACGCTAGCCGGTGGTGCGTTTCCGTGGAGAAGCAGTGATCTCTAGTGGTCACCTGCACGAACTACAGTTACTCGAGCTCCCTTTAGCTTTCTGGCCTGACTCCTTTGGTAAACGTGGTTTGCAGAACATGTAGTTTTTATCTACACACAAGATTTTAATTTTATTCAGTTAATTTTTCTTGGAAATATAATTGCTGTGTAATTTTGCAAGTTTCGTTTCCCCATTGACTTTTTAGTAATGCCAGAGATGGGCCATAAAACTGATGCCGAGAACTAGAAATGTGTCCACAGATGAAAAGCAATTAATAATGAAGAATGGATAAGAAATATTCTAATCTCTTAACACTCATGCATATTGTGAAAAACTGATGTGGTATTTTCATTAAATGCATTAATTTTTCCATAGGCATAATATTGAAATCGAATGCAATTTGGGTTGGGAAAACAAATTTCATAATTATTGCTGAGCAGCTGGGGGGGGGCGCTTCTCTGTCGCCCCTCAGGAGCTGACAGGCACCCAGCTGTGGCTGCGCCAGAGCTCGGTCCTTCCCATCCCTTTCTGCTGAGCACCTCCTAGTAGGCGCTGGGCTCAGGGACTCCCAGTCTGACAGAAGGTGACCGGGACTCAAACCGAGGCGTGGCATGGGCCTTCAGGGCGCTTTGCCTGCACAAAACGTCCTTCCTCTCTTTCCTCGACGCTTACCAGTTGAGAACCTGACAGTGTAGGCAAAGGGGATGAGCCGGCGCCGAAGCAAGCGCCAGGCCAGGAAGCTGGAGACCAAGCGTGCTCCACACGTGAGATGAGCATGGGGCTTCCAGCAGCACAAAGCCCGCAAACCGGCGGGTTTCAGGTACTGCTTTCCCTAAAGGTTCTCACTAGCCCTAGATCTGAGCAGGCCTGTGGAGCGCCGCCCCTGATTCTCTTTGCTGTGTACAGGAAAACTGAAGGCAGTTGGGGGTGTACAAAGACAAAGCCCAGCAAGCGTGCGCGGTGGGCGAGAGGACAGGACGGAAGGGCGCCAAGGGCAAAGGTGCATGGCTTATAAAAGCCGATTTTAAACAGTGAGAGTGAGAGTATATAATGCCAAACAAAGCTGGATCCATGTAGCTCTTACCTTCCGAACTCATTCATGATTCAGGCAGTTGAGCACAATACAATGAAAATATTATGGAGAAAAACTATTAAAGTAATTCTGCTTCATTGTAAAAAAATAGTCGTAATCATCTATGGCAGCATGTGAATCTTAGATATCATGGCTTAAACCCAAGTTTTCTCTTACACTTCCCAATCAGTGTCTTGGGTGAGTTCCCTAGTTTCTCTACATACTTCCTGTATGCACAGTAGGTCTGTGTTCCTGACTGTTCATCTGAGAAGTGCTTGGCAAGCTCTAGACCAGGAACCCGTCCTTCCCTCGAGTGCTGAGGGGGCTTCAGGCGAACATGCTGGCGCTGCGCCCATAGGACCCCTGCGTTGGCGGTTTTCCAGTCTTCATGTCAGCATGAGCCTAGCACTTAGTCTTCCACTGCTGTTTCCACGTAGACTTTCACTCTCCACCCATGCTGTCTTGGATCTTAGCAATTAATGATTCTTGTGTATGATAGATGCAGTGATACTGGTGGGTGAAGACTAAAACAAAAATTCAAAAATCACCTATTTCCAAAATTCTAGTTGGGCTCCAAATGAGGTCAGAGGGCAAGCACTTTCTTGGGGAGGAGGTGTGGGTCTGTCTGTGCATTCCCTCTCCGCATCACTGTTTTTCAGTTCTTTTTGATTTTAGATGATGTAAAGCTTATCTGGATGTCACTACGTAGTGACAGAAGTCCTTGCTCACATGAAATTATCACACACTGCAGGCATTAAATTGGTTCTGTGGTTTCTCTATTCCACACCCACCCTAATGAATGACCAGAGCCGAAAGGTCCTCTTAGCATAAAATCTACTATTGGCTTCAGTCGTATAATCATTCAGAATCACTGGGATTAAAAAGGAAAGGGACCAGGCATAAAGGGACAAGCATGTAAGCCCCGCTACTGGGGAGCCTGAGGCAAGAGGAAGACATCAGGAAGATTTAGCATGACCCTGCCTAAAACTAAAACATAGAAGTCTGCACTGTAGCCCAGGGGTGGAGCGCTCCTTAGTGCATATGAAGGCCTGCGTGTGACCTACAGTACTTCAAATACAACTAGCATAAAGTACAAAGTGGTTCTTTTGTGAATAACGGCCTACATCTTATGCAACATAGATGTGTAGTTCATCAAAGAATAACAAAGGTAATCACACATCTCTAGCACTGGATGTAGATGTTCTTATGGAATTAAGGGAAAGATCTATTTCCAAAATGTTTATAATTTAGGTACTCACAAACTGTTTCTCACTAATAGCATATTTTCTGTGACCTCTCTAGAATAGAGGGTGGTGGGATTTTAGGAGAAAAAGCATTGGTGATGTCATAATGCTGTTTAAAACTCACACAGTGGCAGGCGAATGCTCCTAAGTTCAGTCTCCTGAACCTGCCAGGGGCATCCTAGAAGAACACACAGACAGGAGTATCCAGGTGGCAATCCAAGCAAGCAGAAGCCCTCAACTTTGTAACTGCAACAACAGGACTCCATGGACAATAGTAAATCATTTCATGGGAAGGAGAGAAGGGAGTTAGCTTCTACTTATTACTTCCCAGAAAGTTTTGCCTTTAAAAATCAATAATCTCCGGGAGGCTGAGGCAGGAGGATTGTTGTGAGTTCGAGACCAGCCTGAGCTACAAAGTGAGCTTAAGGCCAGCCTGAACTGTATAGTGAGACCCTGTCTCAAAAAGACAAAAAAATAAATAAATAAAAATAAAAAAATCAATAATCTCTTGTCAATTTATGTATTTTCTTATTACTTTTACAAGTTCCTACTCCTCCTTAGAAAGAAGTTTATATTCTCTTCTCTCTTAGGTTGTGGTTCTTTGGGTGTGAAAGCCCCATAATTCCCAATCATAGTAGTCTTCCCTACAAACCAGCATCTCGACCATTCCACTCAAGGTAGCAGTGCATCTCCAATGGAAAACATGCTGGCGTTAAATATGAGAGCCTAAAACAACCCATGCCTGACCCAGCCATCTCTTTTCTCTCTACAGCCTGCTAAACACATCTAAATTATAGTAGCTTTTGATTTTTCAGGGAAAGAAAGGAGGGATAGCTAGGTCACCAGACTAGAAAATGCTAAAGCTAGTTGTTTTCCCCCTAGACTTTAAAAAATCAAAGTATATGACTGTATGTGTGGAAGTACTTATCTATATTTCAACAGTCAAATGTGTTCGTACTAATAAACAGAATTTTTTCTTAAGAATAATATTTTTTACCACATACATTAAATGAGAAAACAATATGACATTTAGCAAAGGCAAGATTTTGAGCACTTCACACTAATTACTTCCAGGATACAATATATATATAGGCATTAAAAAGCAAAGGACTTCACTTAAATATAAATACTTATTCAGCACTCTTGATGCTGAAACTTATAAATTAAGTGGGGGTAAAATAGTGTCCACAAAGGATGAGACTGTAGTGCAGCAAGACCATGCTAGGGCACAGGCCCCCTCCAATGGGCAGCCCTACCGCATGGAGCTGGAACACTCGCCTGGTCACCAAGGCTGGCCTTGATGGGCTGCCTGCAGGACGAAGCGTGCTCACCACACCACACCTGTGCTGCCGCAGAATCCCCCAGGAACACTGCAGGAAACTTGTAGCACTTATATTCTGGAAATTAAAGCCATAGAGGGGCTCACGAAACACCAGTTGTCTCTGATAATGGTACAAATGGGAAGACCCTCTAAGGTGCAAGGAGAATCAGGATGCTGACAATGGTCCTCGAGAGAAGTATCAATTGTGAAGGGGTTTTGTGTCCAATCTGTACAAAATTTTAATGAAAAATGCAAATTCTTTGTCTGAGTACTGTCTTATATCAAGTGGAAGGTCAGGAAACATGACAGATTTGGGATTAAAATAGAATAGTTAAAGATTTGTGTGGTATGGTGGAGGCCATCTTACATAAATATTTTGTGTTTGCCATCAAGCTGCTCATGTAGTAAATGGTGCCTTGAAAAGGTATTCATAACCTAAAAAGTGGTCATCTATATTTTATTTTATTTCCATAGCATATGTAGCTATATGAACTGAGTCCTTATTTAATATGCCAAGAATATCACACACACACACACACACACACTGACATGATAAGCCTTTAATATCTTTTTAAAGTTTGTACTTATAAAATTAGACTGTCTCTGCCTTCCTGCACATGTACCTGTGAATTCCATCCCTTCCACCGCTTCATACAACTACCCTGTTATGACCCACCTCCATCACACAAGGCATCTTGTACATCGTCAGTTGTCCTAAGGAGATGATTTCCAGTGAAATCCTTTTACACATTGGTACTCATCTCAGGAGAGAATGTCACCATTCTAACTCTTCTTATAACTTAAGTAGTGTTAGCATTTGCGAAGCTATCATGGCCGTATTGTAGCTTTTAGTGTTGATTCCTTCTCTATCACCATATCACTGTGTCGCCCAGTGAGCCAGCCCCTAAGCTGCTAGCCCAGTGTCTGTCCCTCCTGGCCAGGGCGCTACTCCAGCCCATCCTGTGCATTATAAGTCATTCACACTATGGATTCTTATTGGGAGAACAGAGTGGTGGCACATGAAAAGCTGCAAGTATTTCTACAGATTTTGGTCATTTTTGTGATCTAGTACACAAAGATATATGGGGTTTTTATTAGTTTACAGCAAAATACCAAAGAACTAGTTAGGTATAAAGTAAAGGGTAAAGGTCAAAGTAGATTTTAAAAATCGTCTAGAGCTTGGCTCATGGGCTCCAGGAAGAGAACAGGGGTTAGGCCACCCTAGGGCAGGTGAGCAAGAGTGTGTATTCAAAGTTTAAAAAGTGGAAGAGCTTGGAGGAATGTGGCTCAGGAGCAGAGCACATCTCAGTACACAGGACATTCCTGGCTCAATCCCTAGAGTGGCCGGAAGATAAAAACAAAAAGATGTGCAACTCTCACCATGCATTTCTCAAACCTAGAATAGCACCATTTATGCCCCTGTGTAGGCATCAAAAGATCACAAGTGATGAATCTCCTGTTTCACTTCCTTGACAGCTGATTTACCTTTGAAATGTGTTGTCTCACTCATGAACTTGAATTTCATTCTTCCTCCATTGCCCCATCACACGCACACACACACATGCACACAGGCACACACAGGCATACACATGTGCAGGCACACACTCATGCACACACACGAGGCTTTCACCCTCATCGTTCTCTCTGTTTACCACCAGAGCCATCAGAAGGATGCAGGGCTCATTTCTAGACTGCGCCTGGCCTGGTCTGCAATATGCATCTCCTATTTTCCCAGCCTTCCCCTTCCATGGCTTTCTCTATTTCAAAGGTTGTCTGTGATGAGGCGCCCCATGCAGTAGTACCTCGGGCTCCCTCAGTGCCTCCTGCCTTACCAGATGCCTGCCCCAGATCAAGGGCAGTATCATTGTTCCTTGCAAGCATGCTTACATTTAAGAAGAGATAAAATCTGCTCATTAAAGTCAGAATGGGTACACCAAGGAAGGGCAGATTCAGAGGAACCCAGAGCAGGGTCAGGCAAATGCTTTTGGGGACTGATGGCTTTCTGATAGTACCCTCATAGGTTTCTCTGTGTTTGTCTCAAACATAAGGCTGGGCCTCTTCAAGGGAAACACAGCAAGGCAAATAGCAGCTTCATGTTTGAGAAATTCAGTCAGTAAAGTACAGGCTTTCTCCTTAGGTTTTCTCTATTAAGAGACAAATTTGTACACTAATCCTGGATCCTAGAAAACTGGTGCTTAAACTTAGTAACTGTACAAACTTGAGTCTCAGCTTCTTCGTCTTAAAAAATGTGTACAGAAATTATCACAAAATTGTTATAAGTGGATAATGAGCAAGCGTCTCTTAACCATCACATGCATTTCTTGTGAGCACTTTTCTGTTATTTCGTTTCATACCTAATAGGATCCTAAATGGGACTAAATGGGATAAATGAGATAAGGTCACTCCACCTGAAACTTGGCATGCAATAGTAAATCCCCTTGTTTTCATTTGCTCCAATTTATAAATATCCAGAGCATTTTGGCAATCATGTCCCACCATTTGCTTTAACTGAGTGCCTGGTGGCCGGGCTGTGGTTGGTCAGCACAGTGCCTGCCCACAATTCACAAGCTGGGTTCCATTCCAGTTCCACTCGCAAGGAGTGGCAGGTCCCACACAGGCTCCAGAAAGAATACCCTGCTGCTTCCGTAGAGGCCTTGGCAGATGGGTCTTGCCAGGTATCCACAGCCTATAAATCAACTCGATTCACTGGCAAAGCCCGATTCTGATTCCATTGCCTGTGTCCAGCAGGGCCAGCTCCGCACACTCAGTAGAGATGCTTTCCACCCCTTAACCCCTTGTCAAGGCTGAGTCTTTCCGTAATCGAGCTGACCAACCAGCCTTCTAACTGGGCCCAGCCTTCCATGAGTCTAATTGTTGTTTCTACCACCGAGTCCCAAGTTCTTCATAAGTCTTCCTGGAGGAATCAAACCAACTCTTCTTCACTTCCTTCTTTCAGTGTTGATTGGTTCAGTCTTCTACTTATGGTAGATGTTTACTGAATTGATTTCCTGTTGATTGAGATGAAGTTATGACTGTAAACAACCTAGTATAAATATTTCAATTCTATGGAAGCAATTTTATCAGCCTCATTTTTTATTTATATGGTCAATATACACATTTTTAATTTCATGCATATACGTATTTTTAAATCTTCTAAAAATTTTATTTATTTGTTTGTTTGTTTGTTTGTTTGGTTGGTTGGTTGGTTGGTTGGTATCTAGGCTCACTACACAGCTTGGACATGTAGTGATCCACCTGTGTCAGCCTCCCCAATGCTGGCATAACAGGCGTGTGCCACCATACTCATTTTCGCTGGCGAGCACAGCCATTTATCTCTTAGATCATGTCTAACTTTGTTCTTACAAAAAATATAGCTTTAAATAATCATGTTCTATTTTAAAATGTCATGATGTGATAATGCACTGATAATTTCCTCTGTGATCCTTCCCAAATGGGGACATATTCAAGTGACAAAGAGCCAAGAAAAAGTGTTAAATGAAGAAATAATATTTAATTTCAATGTGAATACACCTTGGTTTTCGTCAACTTTTTATTAAAGTCATATATTTGTAACCTCCTTTTCCTCATGTTCTCTTGGGAAAGTTCTTTTGATTTTTTTTCTTTCTTTCTTTCTTTTTTTTTTGTATCACGAATTGAACTTGGGCCTCACATCTTCCAGGCAAATGCTGTGCCTCTGAGCTAGCTATATTCCCAGAAAAAAATACAGCTAGCTATATTCCTTAGAAAAAATATAAACTAGGACTAGAAGTTCCATTCAACCCAACTCTTTCCCTTGGTATCTTCCCCAAAAGAATTAAACCCTTGTACCACAGCGATATAAGCACACCTTTTTTTAATAGCAGCACAGTTTGTCATAGCTACATCTTGAAACAGCCCAAATGAACATCAACAAAATGTTGTATCTACAAAAGATGTTTTACATAATGGAGTACTATTTAATCATAAAGAGGGCTACACCTGAGACTTTAACAGCTACATGGATAGACCTTAAGATAAGACTGATAAGTGAAATAAATCAGACAGATATGTGCAAATATTGTATCGTCTATCTAGTGTGAGAAGCTCAAAGTATAAGTTAGAACCAGAACACTGAGTGCTGTGAACTAAGAAGTAGCTGTTCAGGTATCCACAGCCTATGAATGGGGGTAATGGGGGTTGGGAGGAAAACTAAGGAAGAGAGGCATAAAAGGGAAACAAATTTCCTCCTCTATAAATGGGGAGGAAACTGGATTGAAGAGAGAAGGGTGAAAGAGGAAGTAAGATATATCAAGTACAGCCGGGCATGGTGGCGCACGCCTGTAATCCCAGCA
>PVKA01006406.1:54649-83947 GCA_004027165.1 Ctenomys sociabilis
TATATATATATATATATATATCAAGTACAAATACAAATTCCCTATGATGAATTAAGTAAAAATTCTATTTGTGTTCAACATTTTGGAGCCTGGAAATGAAAAGTTACAATTTTGTGAATTGCAGTTTAATTTCTGACATGGGAATGATAGGTTCCTCACCCTCCTTTTAAGTTGCAACTTAATTATACCTATAAACCTGTAAAGTGCTGCAAATCCCTAGACAGCCCCCCCCCCCAGTACCTTCCTTTAATGAGAGGAATTACATGGGTTCTAGACTACGGGAAGCTTTTCAACAGAGAGGTTTTGTCTTTGGAATATATGTGTTAAGAAAGTTGAAATGAATCTTTCTTTAGCCATAAAGTTTACTAGCTATAATAATTCTAGAGAAGCTTGCAGTACCTTCTGTTTGAAACTCTGAGCTCATTTACTTGTAACCTTACCAACTTTCCAAGAACTGCATTGTTCAGTCCCCCTCTGAGTTACTCCTTCTAGGGTTTGGCTACAACTGTGGTATTTTTGTAACCTCTAATTATTATCCCTCTTATCTAAGACATTCCCAGTGTTTACTTAATTGTTTTTAGTTTTTAAAATTTCCTTTCCAGTTTCTATTCTTGTGCAAAAGGAAAATGGTAAAGAAGTGGTTAGTGGTTTATAACCTTTTTTATTTTTAATTCTAAAATCTAGTTGGGTCAGCTTGGGTATACAAGGCCACACCAACTATGAATAGATGAAAACCTTTATTCTGAACTTTCGCTAATCTACTCTAGACTCAGAAATCTTACATGACAGCTGAGTAAAAGAGCCCAGTGGTTAACTGACTTACAACTAATAACAGAGACAAGGAGCTCTGGCAAGGGGTGCTTAGCAGCTTTTAGTGCTGGGTCCAATTATATTTCCAGAGATGAGATTTCCACATAATTCCTTGACCCATGACTGGCCTCTCCTCACAACCAACTTGGCTCGAGGGCCCAGAAATGCACTCAGCAAAGCCAACGGTTAAATTCTTCCCATTTTGTTGGCTTGGCTCACCCTGGTGCACTGACCAGTTTAAAAGAAAGGGAAAAAAAAATGGCTATCTGATCATCCATCTTTATTTCAACTGTGCCCAAGTGCAGATGCCACCTCTGGTAATGTGACAAAAGAGACAGGTTTCTAAGCATTTCTGCATGCTCAGAAAACAGCGTGTATCCTGTGGCTCCTGCAATAACTATGTCACTGTAAAAAATACAGCTGAGTTTTCTGAAGCATCATTTCAGGGTTAATAAACCTCCTCCACCTATAATTTAAGAAAAAAAGGGAAAGCCCCATGCTCCTCCAGACCATGGGGAGAGAGGCAGTCTAAGAGATAGAAGTCCTCTGTTCGCCCTAGAGGAGCTTTCCAAGCCAGACAGCTACCCCACAGTGGAGAGACAGCACTTCTTCAGCTGACTTGGTTCATTGAAATGCGCGGTTACAACAGGCTTCCTCAGAGCCTCCATTTTCCTCCAAAGTCGCACAGAATGCGGGGGGCAGACACTGCCCAAAGGCGCTGGGCTCACTAAAATTCAGCGCTTTAACCACCAAATGCATTTCTCAGGTACATTTTAAAAGATGCATTACCAAGATTTATGACACAGAGACAGGAATAATTTGCAGCTAGGTACCGCCAGGAGAATATTCTGCATGCCTCTGAAAATAGCTTTAAGTAAAATTTACAAATAAATCCTAGGGTAGAGTCCACTTGGAACGCGGAGGCCTCCAAAGTGTCCCCTTCAAATGTATGGAATTTGGGGCTGACAAACAGCCTGTCTGTTGCCAAAATTTATGAGTGATATGAGAAAGCAAAGGCCACAAAAGCTATTTGTCAAATAAACTGCGGAGTGCGGCCTCAGGCTGCCGGCTCCTCTGACCGGGAGGAGGGGACGCCCACAGCTGCAGCCCCGGTCCTGTGGGGCCGGCGCCAGAACTGAAGCTCGCGCCTGCGCGTCGCTCAGAGAAGGGACACGCCAGTTTATTAAAAAAAAAAAAAAAAAAAAAAAAAAAAAAAAAAAAAAGCGATAGGAGAGGCTCCTATGCCAAGTTTTTAATAAATTTAAAAAGTAGCATAACCAGTTCAATATGAAAAGAGACCTGCAGGATTTTAAAGGCACAGCACTCAAATTCGTTCATAGAAGACTACTTTCATTTCCTGGGGTAGGATCTCAGACCAAAAAACCAGCTGAACCGGAGGCTGAGCCCGGGAACAGTCTGGGACAGCCTCAGGCACGCTAGCGTCAGGTTCCACATCTATTAGACGCGCCTTCCTGTTCCGCGGTGGCAACGGCTTGTGGGCACAGCAGGTGCTCGATGAAGTTGGCTACCCTCCCGCTTCTGCTAGGTGTTTTCACGCGCAGCAAGCTGATATAAATGGCAGAACAAAAGTTCTCATACTGAGCACTGAAATTGCCAGTTCTGCAATCTATCAATACTGATTGATTGACCCTGGCTCCTCATTTGTAAACATCAAATCAAGCCTAGACGTGGTCTCCCAGAAATGTGGAAGACCTCTGTTAATGTTATGCAGTAGACTTGTTTCATTAATTATTATTCTGTGACAATTCTGCTTAGCTCCAGAAGGAAAATTCTGACTTTGGTTTTTCCGCCAGCCCACGGGCCTTTCCTCGCGCGCTGCTGCTCCACAGCACACGGGTCTTAATCCCCACCATTTTCTCGTTCACGCTGGGGCCCACACATGGAGCTATCCCACCTCCCCAAGCTCAGTGCCAGACAGGCACATGCGGAGTCCGGTGGTTGGCTAGCGTGAGTTAGGTGTTTAGAGGAAAGAATCCAGTCCCAGTAAATGAAAATCCCAAGATGGAGTCAGTGAAATGAAAGGCAAATTAAGCAAAAGCAAATTATTTAAAGAGTTGGAAGAACTCCAGTAGGTCTACAGAGCACCTACTGCATGTAGTAATATAAGATAATTTTTCTTCTCAAGGCAAGCAAAATGTAATAAAAAGTAAAGGTTATCTGAAAATGGGAATCTGCTTCCTAGGAAGGGGACTAAGTTGTTTGGCGTTGGAAATCTCTTCTTAAAGTGCTGGATTTTCCCTGCTTAAGAGGAAACACGATATATGTCCTTCACTAGAGACGGAATAATTAGTTCTTTTAAAGACTTTGAAAAGAGCAGAGATGAAAAGAGCTATAAGAGTTTCTAAATGACACAAGATCTGTGAAATGGTGGATATTGAACACAAACCCATTGAGCTGTTTTGTGGATTGATTAATTAATTAGTTACTTAATGACTTTGAAGTGTTAGATCTTATGTTTCTTTACACTGTAACACATGTGCAAAAGAAGTTACTCTGATATTAGAAACTGCCCACACCAGTCAAGCACACTGGATCTGCTCATGGTTGCCTTCAGTGGTCCTTCCTGCTCTGGCTCTCATTTTCCCAGGCAGCTCCTCCAAATCCGAGGTGACCCTCACACTCAATCTCTCAGAAAACGCTGAACAGAGCCTTGAGAAACCCTCAGGCTTACGAATTGTTTAATATAAAGGCATTATTCTGTAATATTAGAGGAGCATCAAGCTACTTAAAACGTGCTTCTACAAGGCCACTCTGTACAGCACAGGAACTCAGATACTGCCTCAGAGTAGGTAAATCTCAGAGAGTAGAAAAGGAAAATGCTCAAAATCCAGAGGTAAATATCCTGCTCTTTGGGCATGGCCAGAGGTTTCTCTTCTGCATGCTAGGAAGGGTGGCAAAGGTACAGTGAGGTGAGCAATATTCTATGTGGGGAGGTTTATAGCTTAAACCTTGTTTTATATAGAGACAGCCCAGCATGCCTAGCACAAGCACACAGCTGGCCGGCTCCAGTGCATGCTGGGGTTTCTGTCCCTAGATCAATGATCAACAGTTACAGCTTTTTTTTCTTTTCTTTTCTTTCTTTCTTCCTTTCTTTCTTTCTTTCTTTCTTTCTTTTTCTTTCTTCTTTCCTTCCTTTCTCTTTCTTTCTCTCTCTCTCTTTTTCTTTCTTTCTTTCCTTCCTTCTGTAACTGGAACATAACCTGTTTTACTTTTCCTTAGGCAGATACAGAGGTTTGGGTGTTTCGCAGAGCCTGCTTCCTCCACCGTTTCTCTGTGCTGCCCCTTCTGTGCTAACAGCCCCCCCACACACACACACACACATGCATCTGTGTCCACCATGCAAACCCGGCTCGTCACGGATTCTCCTTGCATACTCCTCCCTTATTTTAAAGATGCAAAATGATTAGTCAAGCCAGCACTTTTTATCAAGGCAATTGTTTATAGGTACAATAAACAATTTTTGAGTTTTTCTCAAAAGGCCAAGTTTAAGGTGATGCACATGTTTCTAAATGGTGTCAGCGATGTTCACAAATTATAGTTTCCAGTATTCCAGCATTGGGTTAATTCACCTTGGTCCCAAAATTGGAAACAGAACCCCTCAACATGGCCTTAATTTAGAGAAACGCATTGAGGTTATCAGCACTCAGGGAATCTTCCACTTCTCTAAAAACAAAAGCCACAGTGACCCTGGAAGGACCACTTCCTTTACACAGCCTAAAGGATCTACCCTGTGAGAGCCCAGACCCAGTTCCTTGGCTAGAGCCTGCTTGCTTTTGCTAACTGGGGTTTGTGATATAGGAGGAAACACTTATGGAGCATCTACAGAATCTTCTGTGTTCTAGGTAATGCAGCAAACAGCTGCAGCACAGGAAATGTCTGATGCTTTTCTGAAAGAGTAAGAGACAGAGTGACTTTCTGTACCCAAACTGAGGTGTGATGGCTATTCTAGTATTGCTTTCTTTTCTGAAATCCCATTTGAGTGTCATATCTGTGCAAGCTGTAACTTTTAATGTTATCCATTTCATATCTTACTCAAAGAGGAGAGCAGCAGGACTGGGGATGTAGCTCAGTGGCACAGGGGTGCCTGACAAGCACAAGGCCCTGAGCTCAATTCTTGGTACCAAAAAGAGATGGAGGGAGGGAGGAAGAGAGAGAAGGAGGAGGGCAGTGGGGGAGGGGGAGAGAGACACAGAGAGAGGGAAGGAGAGAGGAAGGGAGGGAGGGAGAGAGAGAAGGAAGAGGGCAGAGAGGGAGGGAGAGGGGGGGAAGGAGAGAGGAAGGGAGGGAGGGAGAGAAGGAAGAGGGCAGAGAGGGAGGGAGGGGGGGAAGGAGAGAGGAAGCAAGAGAGGGAGGGAAGGAGAGAGAGAGAGAGAGATCATCCAGGCCCTTTCTGCCACTCATGCATTCCCCAGTTCCATCTCCAGCTGCTGCCCCCACAGCACAAGTCTGTCTGTGTGTCTGGGTGCTCTATATAAATGAAACCATGAGTATTCTCTTTTGAATTGCACATCCTTGTAGCTCAACATTATGTTGCCTGAGAACTTACAATGTTGGTGAGTGTAGTTGCAACTCTGCATTTATACGCTAGGTTCCTTCTCCTCTGTCCTACCTACACACCACAGAATTCATCGCTGTCTTAGAGAGGACCTGCTAGGCTTTGGATCCACTTCCAGTCTGTCAGACAGGGTGCCCCAGATGTCTGGCTTCAGGCTTTCTGCCTGGTTCTTTTGTCTGTCAGTGAGTCAGTGCACTACATCCTGCACTTGAGCTGTGAATGTGTAGAGCCAGCAGTCTGTATGTCACTTCCTGGCAACCTGTTGGCTCAGTGACACCTGCGTAAAGGATGTGGACTTGGCAGCAGCCCTCCCCAGGCAGCTGGCCGAAAGGACAAGGCTGGCTCAGCCATGGCACTGCACCTTTTCTCTGGGTGGCTCAAGCCTCAAATGAACCATCCTGGTCTGGACTGGTGACAGAGGAGCATCTCGTGTACTCCATGGCACAAGCAACCTGAGAATTGCTAGTGAGAAGTGTCCTCCAGCCTTTGTGTCTTTCTTGCACAGTAGATGTGAAGCAATCGTCATGTATTTTGTATCCTTAACATCTGACAGCATAGAGTCAGTTCTGAGGATGAGGCTGTGGAGCCAGCTTTCAGTTCCCATACGCTGGCTGCAGACCCCCACCTGAACTCTGCACCTGGGGTCTCTTCATCTCTGGCCTTTACCTCTTGGAAAGGCCAGCCCAGCTCCAGGGGCTATGCTGCTTCACCCCGAGGGGTAGCATCTACATCAGTAGCTCTCAGGAGTCTGGCACAGGACAGTGCTAGGCCCCAGGACCACGCGCTTCCTGGCTGCTCTCTACTGAGCTCCCTAAGAGTTGCCTTTGTTGACTTGATGTGAGGCCCTCTGTACCAAAGGAGCTGGCCTAGGAAACTCAGAGCTGCTTTTCTATTTAGCTTTTGGAATTATCTCACTTCTTCATAGCGTGTTCGATTTGCAAAGGCCATGGGGAAGGAGAACAGTTCTGTTTTGTCTAAGCAAATTCGATATGTACACAACTTTTCTTGAGTCTTATCTATGTTTTCTGTTCTTTCCTTCTCTCCTTCTGTGTCTGTGTGTCTCTCTGTGTCTATCTGTCTGTCTCTCTTTCATATCAAAAGTATCAGGAGCAAACACTTATAATAATAAGTATCCAGGACATTGCAGCTTGTGGGCGTGGTTTGCCTTCTGCATTCTTGGTTTCATCAGCTTTTATTTTTGTTGTCTGAGTACCTTTGACTTCCCAACAAGAGTGCTGCTGAATATGAACAGGATATTGATCAATTCAATAAAATAAATGATCTCTGAAATCTGAACTATCCTTTTCTGTGAAACAGGAAGATGTGTCAAATATGGAACTCATAATTAAGCCATTTTACTTTTTAGATCAAAAGAGTAAATGCACTCAGATACATTAAGGACAGAACTCTCCACTTTCCTGATTAGGCTGCTTCAATATGAGATTAGAAAAAGCATGAGGTTACTCATAAAAAATTACTATCAGATATTCACAATTTATAATCTATATCCACAATATTCCTAGTGTCAGTGCAGTTTCTCAGCCATACAATAAAATGCATTCACATTTATACTGTTTTTACTTATTGACTTTTATTTTGCCAAGTCCAAAATAAATGTATGAAACAACTCACACTCACAGAAACACCATAGTAAACATGCTTTTTTAAAAATCACTAAAGCTAATATAAAATCAGTATCCACTAAGCCTAACAATTTCTGTTTGGCTCTGACTACAGCAACAGACATGACTGCATTGCCACACTCACACTCCACGTGTTCACAGTGTACGGACCATGAAACCGACCTGTTTGCCACCAGCACCCCTGCTGGCCTGTGGCCAGCTCCACCTCTGTAGGGCTTGTGTGCCCCGTGTACACAGGGGACACGTGGAGATTCCAGCAATGTGTGCCTGAAGAGCTACATTCTGAAGCTTTTTCTTTCTTTCTTTCTTTTTTTATGTATTTGGTTGGTACAGGGTCTCACTACGCAGCTTAGACTCATGGTGATCTTCCTGTTTCCAGCTCCCCGGGGTGGGATTACAGGCCTGTGCCACCACCCCTGGATTCTGTGGCTCAGGCAGCACATACCTTGGGTGGGGCTGGGCAGCCTGTGGTTGCCTAAGCAGGCACTGTATCCACTGACCTATCTTGCTGGCCCCAAATTCTGAAACTTTTAAAAGAAAAAACACTTTACTGGATTTCTGAGGGGTTCTTGGTCCCCAAGGCTAGGCCTTCCCCAAGAGCCTGTTTCAGGTTTGCTTTCCTGTTTCTTTTACCAGGGACATTTCTTACAATTTAGGATCAAATGCCACTCTATTTAGAAATATTATGTGGCTGTTACAGCTAAAAATACTTTTCTCCCTAGTTCCAATTGTTTATACTAACTATTATTTTCTTTTTATATCCATTATCATTTTCTAACTTGTACAAGACTTACTTACATCTTTACATCTTCCTTTCAGGGATTTTTATAGAGAGAAAGTATGTCTTAAATTTCTTTTCCTGTACTCAAACATGCTTAAGGAAGAGTATGCAGTGAAGAAGATGTGTGATAAATGTGTAGCTAGGTAAGAGCTGGTGCTTGTGAACATTCTCACAGAGGCTCTGCTGTGCTGAACAAAAGTCCCTTATGCTTTGTCCTTTTTAGAACAGCCATAAGAAGTTTTAGGATCCCGTTTATACAGGGAACATTTATGTACGCACACTCCATATTTTTTTCACCAAATATTTTCCATTTCCACAAGTTGCTCTGTATGGCATAAGGGGTTTAGAAATATAAAAGAATTAATTCTACAAGTCACAGAGTCATTGTTGAAGTGCAAGCAATCCTTGTAGCCTCAGACAAAGATTATTGTGCTGCAACCACTTACTTCTTATTCTAAAAGAGCATGAGTTTCTACATAGAGCACATTCTAGAAGGTGCTGAACGATGCGCTAGGCTTTGCCAGTGCATGGAATGGGACCTCAACCCACTTAATAGGTCAAGAAGCTGAGATGTAGTGAGTGACACAGCCATACATGAACCCTGGCCTCTCTGGTTCTGTGCCATTTGTTAGGTGCTGTGCTGGGTTTACCTCAGAAGGAAGGGAGGAAGGGAGGAAGGGAGGGAGGGGCAGGGAGGAGGCATGGAGAGAGGGAGAAGGAATGGAGAGAGGAGAGGAGAAAGAACATGAGAGAAAGAAATATGTCTTAGAGAGAGGAGGGAGTGAGAATAGGGAAGGAAAAGAATGAAAGAAGGAAAGAAAGAAAGAAAGAAAGAAAGAAAGAAAGAAAGAAAGAAAGAAAGAAAGAAAGAGAAAGGGAGAGAGAGAGGGAGGGACCGAGGGAGGGAGGGAGAGAGGAAGGAAGGAAGGAAGGAAGGAAGGAAGGAAGGAAGGAAGGAAGGAAGGAAGGAAGGAAGGAAAAGGGAGAGAGGGAGGGAGGGAGAGAGGAAGGAAGGAAGGAAGGAAAGAAAGAAAGAAAGAAAGAAAGAAAGAAAGAAAGAAAGAAAGAAAGAAAGAAAGAAAGAAAGAAAGAAAGAAAGAAAGAAAGAAGAGAGAGGAAGGAAACTGTTTCTTCTTAGTGGCTTAATATGCCTGAGCCACTGTAGTAGATGCTTTCCTAATATTTCTTACAGCTCTATGGGAAAGCTGATGTTTATTTTCCAGGTACACAATGTGAGATATAAATGCTTTGAGTAATAATTCAAGACCATAGCACTACTAATGGAATTTGAAATCAAGTCTCTTCCTGCTTCAGATCTATACTTCAACCACTCTGGTGCCTTTTCCCCTTTTCCTTAATCTTTAAATGGGATTTCTTTCCCCAAAAGGAAATGGATTGTGTAAAATGCTCACTGCTTAGCATGGATGACAGCTGGCCCTGCCTTAGGAAGGGCTCCTGAGTACAGGAAGTGGCAGTGGGGTAAATATAAAGCTAGGCTGGTCTGTGCTGATGAAACTGTTTTCATTTGTAAAAGAGTCAGTGTGCAAACCCAACCTAAAGTGACAATGACCTTGCTCTTTTCTGGCCAGATGAAGCTGTCCCAGAGCCCTGGAGACAACACCACTGAGGGAAGCAGTGGTTGTGGCAAGTTGGCTGGCTTGCCTCGCCCTCCCACCTTGGTCTCAGCAGCCAAGTATAACATTGGGACAAATCAACGCTTTCCAGCATGCTGGGCCTATTTTCTCTCCCCAGTATTTCAAATCATAAGACAGGTGCCAAAATCACTCCAGTGACAGAGCAGTGCTCACACAGCCAAGCAGAGGCAGAAGTCCTCACTAAGACTCAAGATGAAAAGAATGCTTTCTGTAATTGAAACCAGGCAGGCAACAGAACTTCCCAGATACATACCAGAGTGTTGAGGGTTGGTAAGGTGATAGATAACACTTTATGCTAAAGCTAACACCTCTCTGCAGCTCATGAGGAGGGAAAAGCCTAAGCAGCACCTGTGCAGGAGACAGAAAGCAAGTCTTTCTAAAGCCACAAGGTCAATTTTTAGTTTTCGGCATGTAGAAAGCCATGTTTTCCAGCACCGTTTGTGTTGGATTGTGGTGTCGAGTTCAAGAACCTAAGGTAGTTGAATGTCAATGGAGTGCCCACTTTTGACAGCTGTAGACAAAGGAAGAGTTGTAGAAAGAAAAAAATCATGATGTGTGTGTATAGACAGTACAGTTGGGATAGATAACGCTGTGCTTCTACATAATTCTATGAGAGGCAAGATCTGCACTAATGGTGATTGGACAGGATATTATGTCGGCTTTTAGTGCTATGGTCATCCACTAGGTAAATAATTATTGAATCTTTGATATAATTCAGCTATACAAAAACCTGTAAATATAATTTCATGTATGCACCTTGTACAATACCAAAACGTTATGAAAACAGTTTGCATTGTATTAATTCATCGACTCTGTATGGTTAAGGTGTCTTGAAACTGTCTGATTGACATTTGTATTTTAATAAAATAAAAATAAATGGAAAAAAATAAATAAAATAAAGCCACAAGGGAGCTAAGGAGAAGACGCAGAGTGTGGCCTTTGACACCACGGTCTGCAGAGGGGGTAAGGTCTTGTGTCCAGGGGGGCTGAATGAATCTTTAGCAGGCAAAGGCTTTGGAGTCCACACCTCTTCATTTCTTCTGCCTCACTTGGTGGAGTTCTCTCTCTCTCTCTCTCTCTCTCTCTCTCTCTCTCTCTCTCTCTCTCCCTTCCTCCTTCCCTCTCTCTGTCTGTGTCTCTCCTCTCTCTTTCTCTTCTCTCTGTCTCTGTCTCTGTCCTCTCTGTCTCTCTCCTCTCTCTCTCTCTCTGTCTCTCTCTGTCTCTCTCTCTCCCCTCTCCCCTCTCTCTCTTCCCCCCATCTCTCCTTCTCCCTCTCCCTGTCTCTTCTCTCCTTCTTTCTTTCATTTTGGGCTGCAGATCAACCCTAAAACCTAGCACATGCTAGGGAAATGATCCACCAACTGAACCAAGAGTCATTCCCATCTGCTCTTTTTCAGTGTTGTTGTGGGACAGGTATTTAAGGAAAAGCACCCCAACCCAGCACTAGAGGCAGAGCGGTCTTTGACCCAGAAGGCTGCTCTATGCACTTGCTGTCCTCCTGGGAAAGTGTGCAGCTGATCTTGTAGTCAAAACAGACAAGAGTGTGTCATGAGTGGTCAAAAGTTTGCACCAAGAAGGTGACCTGAAACAAATATTTCTCTGGGTTGTGACCTAACTCAGCTCTGCTACTCAGAAAGAACCTGCTTTGTTTACAAAACTTTTGGAGTTTCCGGCTGAAATGTGAAATGTCAAATCCTGCTCTCCACTTTAAAATAATCAGTTTAGAAATCACAAGAAGTTTATGTATTTATTAAACTAAATGCATTTGTTCAGTGCCTATTTTATGTGAGCTTAGATGTCGGGTGACACCAAGGCTAAATGCCTTGACATGAGGCAGCCATGTAAAAGTGACAGAAACATGCTACCTTGCTCTATGGGGTAAGACGGTGTCAGCCGAGGATTATTCCCTAGCAATTGATTAATAGCGTTGATTGAGTGGCGTCTCATAGAAAGATGTATGGTAGGCAGTGCAGGGAGACATGAAAATACAAGCTTAAAAAACAAATGGAGAAGATAAAATGACTCCTTTGAGATGACGTCAAAACAAAACGCTTTAATATTCCATGTCACTGTGCCAGGAGTCCATGCTTGCCAGGGGGCTAAGAGTGTATTGCAATGCACAGGAGACCAGGGGAGGCATGGAATGGCTCCTGAGCTCATGCTTTGAAAAAGGATGGCTGGAAGAAAGAATGGAGGAAAAGGAGAGGGGTCATTTGATGAAAAGGAAATACATGTAAAGTTTCATAGAATATTCCTTTTATAAGATTAGCTTAAAGATTTGAACAGGTTTAACTAGGATAGCCTCAGCAATGGAAGAAAGTAACTACATGTTGATATATGTGTATAGTAATGATGTAAAGTTTATATCAGAATAGAACATAGGAAAAGGCAAATCAATTAATTCTGAGTTAATATTGCCACAATGCAGTGAATTCAGGGTTTTCTTGCAAATTTACTTTTTAAGAATAGTCTTGCTAGTCATCACTATGTATGGGCCTGTTGTTTATAGTCCAGGATTCTTTTGCTTGGTCAATGTATATGTCTTACCATTTGTTAAATATTTGAATATTGACAATGATTGATTATATGATTTCAATAATTTCTCATAGAAGTCTGGTGAAAAGTAGGCTCTTTCGCAGTTAGATAACTTAATACCCAGCAGAGAAGGGATATAGCCCTAATGGCTACAGGGCAGGGTTGGCGAAGCAGGGCTGCTGGCACTGCCAAGAGTTCTAGAGGTCTATTATCACGGTGCAGGGTCTCTGCTGAAATACTTATACAGAAGACTTCTAACGAGTTTTAAGAGCCCAGAGCCATGAAAACAATTCCCATGTAACTTCCTTACCATCTAGTGAAGCAACAGCGTCCAATGAAGCCACAAGGACACAGAAGAAAAACAGCAAAATCTAAAGGAAGGTTCCTCAGTTATCTCAAGCACAGATCTGGCCCAGTTGTTTCTCTGATAAGCTGACAACATAGCTGTCCCAAGACCTTCCTAACTTCTATAAGCAACACACAGATTAATGTGCACCATCATTCTAGATAGCATAGCATGAGGGAAGTCACTAATTGTCCCTGAACACACTCCTTCCAACAATACAAGTCATTAAAAGCTCAGACCTTCCCCTGAAGGCTGGCCACCAGTCACCCGAAATGAGTGACTTTGAGATGAATGCGTAAATCAAGGGGTTTATTTTGAGATCTTCCATATTTCAATTGAGCGCTGGTGCTTACGCTGCACTTTTCCCCAATAAAGAATAAGTCACAGCATCATGCTTTTCCCAGGCGACTCTGGTTGGGCCACTTTGGTCAGTGATGACTCACAGTTAATTTTAAAGAAGGATCAGACTTGCAAGATATATGACCTCATACCAGCAATAAATGGGATCATTGCAACACTTCGTTTTCCACATAACAATGTTGTCTTTGAAACATAAAATGAGTATCCTCTAGATCATACTTCTGATGTCTTATGACATATAGACATTGTCTCCCTAAGGTAACATTAGACCATGTAAATTACATATTCTAGTTTAGCTAGTGTTTTTTTGTCCTTTTACTATTTATTTATTTATTAATTTACTATTTATGTTTGTCTTTTTGAGATGGGGTCTTGCTATGCAGATCAGGCTGGCCTGGAGCTCACTTTGCAGCCCAGGCTGGCCTGGAATCCCCAGTGGTCCTCCTCCCTCAGCCTCACCAGTGCTGGGACATAGGCTTGGGCCACCATGTCCAGACACAGATTTGCAGGCTCAACCTCAACCAGAAGCATGCTGAGCCTCTGAGCAGATGGCCACTCTGGCCTTCCATTTCCTCTGTACAAAGTCAAGATAATAAGCCCCACCTCTGAAGCTTGCTGAGAACACTATAGAAATTTTGAGACTATAAAATGGTTAGAACAAAGCTGGAGGACACTGAATGCTCACAGCTTGACGTTAGCTAATATTTCCTTTTTGGGTGCATACATTATAATTGTTGGGGTAAAATACTGGTCCAGAGTAAAGTTCAGACTTCTGTTCCATGATATAAACCCCATCCAAATGTAACACTTTCATTTAAAATCAATTGTATGTTACTCAACTGAAAAATGTGAGTTCTCGATGCTTGTCAGACCATGTGGTTTTACAGATCGAATATGATCACATATTGATTGACATCTAAATACTGCTCAGACTGTAACAGTGTATTATACATATTAACATCTTCTTATCCTAAATTTACATTAGGCCTATTTAACTAAATTTTAAATCACTATTGCTGCCTCATGAGCTCTTTTTGCAAGACTGCAGTGACTGCAGAAGTTGAGGGCATAAAAACACCTTGGTGTTGTTTTGTTTTGTTCTGTTTGGGTGGTATCAGGGATTGAACTCAGGACCTTGTGCTTGCCAGGCAAGCACTTATTTCACTGAGCCATCTCCATGGCCCAAAAAATACTTTGAATGATGGGACAGACTTCAGTCCAAGTCTCAGTCCTGCCACATACAGGAGAGTAGGTTGTCCACCACACAACCCTCCAAGGCGTCAGTCACTCTGCTAATGCCAGCTCCTTGGGGCAGACTGTGTGCATTGGCTACTGTCAAAGGGGAATATAAATACAGAACTTGGTTTCTGTAAAAATCATGCCAAATTTTTGATAGAAGAAAAAGCGGTATAAAGTCATTGAAAGCTATTTTGGGACAGATTTGGATAAAAATCACACTGTGTATACTCAGCAGCACTTAACGCTTGTGCTATCTTGACTTAGTAAACGTCTCTGAAGCGTGCTCCCTTCGGCTTTGTTTTCTGTTGAATGAGGGAGATGTTTTCCTTCACAAAGGCTCTACTGTGTGTGGCACAGTAGCTTGCTGTGTGTCCACAGGCCTAAAGGTATTCGACGATTTCCTGAGAAGCTGTCCCAGCCCAGGTAGAGTAGCCATCCCCTGACGCATGGACCGCCCCTCCTAGTACTGCTGTAGGCCTGACCCCACAGCCTCAGCTATGTGTGCTAGTCACTTGTTCCCTGCTACATTACTTTTCAAGAGCTTAAAGCCTTCCCACAAAGGATTGATTATGAAGATCCTCTGGCTAATAGAGAACAGACTGGATGAGAATAGGGAGGGCAGATTCTGACCTAATCACTGCTGCTGGCCTGCAATATAATTCTGCATAGTTTCCTCCTGTGTTAACAGAGGTAAGGAGCACTGACTTCAACTAGGAAACATCCCAGAGGCCTTTGGTTTTGTAATCTTATTCTGCTGTTTCTCTAAAAACATCCATTGTATTCTGAGTCATGTTACTATAGACAGTAAGGAAATAGATGTTCTATATATAAATCATCAATAAAGAAAAGAGAAAAATATTATTGTAGGTATCGTTGTATCATGTCTCTAAATAATACCTCTCAGTTATTGATTATTCATTCTGCGCAGACTCCAGTAGAGAAGCACAGTTTATTCTCACAACTGCCACATCACGCAGGTGATCAAATGCACTCCTTGGGGACTTGCTGGCTCGGCTTTGCCTAGCACCTGCACTAGGAGGTTGGGATAACTGAGCCCTAGGCCACGTCTGTGGGTCTCCACGGGGCACAGTTCCTCCTACATTCCTCAGTGCTTCTCATAACATTTGAGGCCGAGTAAACTCAGGAGTTATATATGAGCAAGCGAGTAGACAGCCCAATGGACAACAGATCAAGAACTACATCTGTGAGAGGACCGTTGGCGCAGCCTAGCCAGGCTCTATCAGAAGCTGGAGAAAAAGCCTCTATTTCCCCTTTGCTTCTAGTCCCAGCAGTGATACTTACCAGAGCTCTGCCGATCTAGGTCAGGGCAGGAACTAGGTGTAATGGCCAAAATGGGTGGGTTTTGAAACTTAAAGCAACAAATTTTTGCAAAAGTGTGGTCAGAGTCCAGTGAGCCAGCAAAGATGCCGAATCACTTGGGGACAGGCAGCAGCAGGAAACCTTTGGCCACAAGCGGGAGGACAAAGAGGAAACGGCCACAGCTACTGAAATGTGCCCTCCAGAAGGCGGTCAAGAGGGACGCAAGCTGCTGCCTCCACGCAGGCAGGGAGCTGGGAAGCAGGCACCTCGCCTTGACCTCTGCTAGCCGGCCTCGTGCGCGGGAGCTCCACGTGGCCGAGCACAGTGAGAAGCAGCGCTGGGCAGAAAGCTTTGCAGATGGGCAGAGGGGCGGGACCACCGCAGCCAGCGGGGCGTGGGGTGGGGCCATGCAATTTCCATCATTTATTCCTCAGTCCTGAAGAAGGACGCAGAATCTGAGCTACATTGTCTCAAGAGTGTGTTCCATCTTTAATGTTGTTCATGAAAACTGAACGAGAAAGACAGAAAACAATTGTTTTCAAAGTTGACTCATTTAAAGCAGGTAGATTTAGCAACTTACCTTCAACTGGTTAACAACCAGCAGGTATTTTTTTCTTCTCCACCTGCTTTCTTGTAAATAAGACAGTTTTGCCTCAAGGTTATTTAGAAAAGCTCCTAAAAGCTATTAATAGAAAGCAGATTTAAACCCAGTCCCTAAAAGGCTTAACTTTAGGTCTGCCCTTATAGGAAAAAAAAAGTTTTTCTTAAAAAAAAATATATATATAGCTGAGATTATTAGCTACCTCTCTGTCACATATAGGCAGTAAGGTTCAAAATTTGCATGTTTTCTAGGCAAAATAATACAATAAGCAAGTAAGGAAATCCTGCCACTTATTAAATACTTTGAGAAAACAAAGGCCAAGCAAGCTCTCTCTCAACTGGAAACAGAACGTAATCCCCTGAGCCAAAAGCACATTAACATCCCAGCAGCTGCGCCTCGCCTGCCCGAGGTACCTTCTCTGCCAGCTGCCCTGCAGTCACTGCCCTAACTGGGATTCCTGCACACTTAGCTTTGAGACCCTTGGAACACTGTTGCCCCACAAAACAATGAGAAGTCAGGCAAGTGAGGCTGGAGATGGAAAATGCAATTTCAAGACACGTGAGTGAAGCAATGGGAGGATCTAAAAAGCTCCTCTGATGGTCGGACTTGATTTAATCTATAAGTAACTGCTTCAGTTGCGAGCAGGAAGAGTGTGAAGGTGGAGTTGCTCCTCCCCGTGGCCTTTCACAGACCCTGCCTAGATCTAGTCTTGGCAGCAGTACTGCCAGTGTGCTGCTGGGCACTGAGATGCATGGGGACACGTGCAAAGGGAAAGTCACAACTAACGGTGCGGCCACGAATCCTGGGCTTGGGCAGACAGAGCTGGGAAAGTCTAGGGTGGGGGCTCCGTCCTTCCCTGGCAGTCTTATATTCTCCTCAAAACCTCTGTATAGAATGCCACGTCCCAAATCTTTGGTGAGAATGGTGCCATTTGCAGGGCAAATTTCAGTGTCCGATTGCCTAGATGGAACCCTCTGAACTGGAAACCAAGACAGGATTTGTATTTGTACCCCTGGGTGGACCTTCATGCCTAATACAAATAAGGAAACCTCTCTTAACATTACTCATTTACTACTGAGGAGCCAGGACCGTGGTCACCCCAGCTGCTGCTGCAAAAGCAGGGTGAAAGGACCAGAGAGCAAGGGAAGATTGGAGTGCTGATGACCCCGCTCCTACTTGGTTCTCTGAATTTAGAAAAGTCACTGTGCTTTGTGAAAAGAAAACAAAAAACGGAATTTTCAAACAAGATAGTAGGCAATTAATAATAATTAATACAGTGTGTACTATCTTCAAAGTAGTTGTTACTCAGGGTTCAAGATATAGGCATTAGACATGGTACAAACAATGTTAGCACAAACCTTTCTCTTCAATGAACTAAGAGAAACTAGCAGTATAATTATCTTAACTAATTATATATATATATATATATATATATATATATATATATATATATATATTCCCTTTCCTTTTCTTTCCCATGTCACAATTTCTCTTTCCTTTTGAACAGTTCCTCACAACTCACAATATCTGCTGTACATTTTGGATCTTATTTACTCTTTCAACTTCTCACACTAAGGACACAATACAGTGTTCACACGTGTGAGTCTGATTTATTTCACTTGTGAGTATGGTCCCAAGTTCCATCTACTTACCTATAAAAGTCTCAAGTTTATCATTCTTTATAGCTGAGTAGTAGTCCTTATATAAAAATACCACATCTTCTTGATTCATTGCTTGATCCATGGGCATTTGGGTTGCTTCCAAGATTTGTCTATGACAAATTGTGCTGCTGTACACATTGATGCACAGATATCATCACTGTAGTGTGATATTTTTAATCCTTTTGGGAAGATGCCCAGAAAGAAAACAAGTGGATGGAGTGGGACCTATAATCCCAGTATTCTGAAGAATTGCCACACTGATTTCCACAGTAGTTGTACGAGTCTACACTCCCACCAACAGTGGAAAGGATTCGTGTTCCCCACAGCCCCTCCAGCGTTTGTCGTTGGCTGATTTGTTGGTGAGAGCCGATCTTTCTGGTAGGAGATGGAATCTCAGTGCAGCTGCAGTTTGCATCATTCCAATGACCGATGATGCTGAACATTTTCAACTTTTACTTGCCATTTGTATTTATTTGAGTATTTATTTACCATTTGTATTTCTTCCTCTGAGAAGTGTATATTCATCTCAGATGCCTGTTTTTGGATTGGGTCTTTGAATTTGGGGAGCTTGTTTTTTTTTTCAATTATTTATACACTCTAGATATAAGTCCTTTGTCTGAGGGACAACTTTCTATAATGTTTTCCCACTCTGTTTGTTGTCTTTTTACTTTGTTGATGATTTCTCTCTTTAATTTTTTTTTGTATTTTTAAAGAGAATACAAAATGATATTTTTTACAAAATAATATTAAAAAATGAAAAATTACAAGTGACACAGAATCTCACTAAACAAAATAATATTAATTAGGCACATGTGTTATATTTCATAGCATCATCTTCTTTTGATGTGAAAAAGCTTTTTAGTAAGATTAGATCCCGGGTATTGGTTCTTTGTGTCATTTCCTGTTGGTCTTGGATTTTGTACATGAGCTCTCTGCCTATATCTGCTTCAAGATTTCTATGTATTTTTCCTTCCAAAAGATTTAGTGTTTCTGTTTTAATATTTAGGTCTTTGATCCAATTTGACTTTAGTGGATGGCAATAGGCACAGGTCTAATTTTAGTCTTTGGCATGTACCAAGCCAGCTTTCTAGCACCATGAGCTGTCTTTCTTCCAAACCCCTGTGTCAGCAATAAGGTGACTGTGTTTGTAGCTGTGTCTGCATCTCTAATCTGTTCCACCAATCGTAAGATCTGTACTTTTGCCCGTACCATGTTGCTTTTATCACTGTAGTTTTGTTAATAATCTCAGGTCAGGGATTGTGATGCCCCCTGCCTTATCTTTTTTTTTTTTTTTTGTCCAGAATTGTCTTTGCTGTTCTAGGTCTTCTCTGATTCCAAAGAATTTTATGAATGTTTTCTCTAGTTCCATAAAGTGTACTATTGGTACTTTGACTGAAATTGCACTAATGTGTACACTCTTAACTTCTCTGGAACCTCTATATAATCAAGCGGTTAAAATAGATGATGTCCACACTTATTTTCAGGTTTAGCCTTATTTGCATTAATGCCCTCATTTCACTGTCAGTGTGGTTGACTCTTCCCACACTGCAGTCTCTTTATTTCTGTTTCTTAATTCTTAGAGCACATTTTTCTAGTTTCAAAGTTCAAGACTTTGCTGACTCTGACTGTGCTTTATTCTAGCTCCATCTCTTCTGCTAAAACCATTTGGCAATTCCCAGTATTAGATAGACCTTCCATATGTGACTCTTGTACCCAACCTTTTGATTTGTAAACATCACTAGTAATGTGTTCTCTCACAGTACATTTGCAATTACTTCATTTTGCAGAACAAGCAAGTTGCTTCCTGATTGACCCTCAAAGCTGTTTGAAGTCTCTCCATTTCTCTCTGACAAACTTTCTAAATATATTTCTTGCTCGCCTCAACTCTCAGCTTGTCTCTGCAAATGACCTTAATTTTCAGTAAAGTGATTACAGTAAGATAACCTCCATAATGAAAATGTTTAAAATTTAAAATATAACAGCTCATTTTTAGTTCTATTGCATTAACATAATAATGATCACAAAACTTCCCCAGAAATGATAGGATATTTCTAGATTTCATCTGCATTACTTCCATGACAGCTCCATTTCAATTCATAAGCTTAACTACAGATCGAGCTGTCAGACCAGATGTTACATGGAAAATACAGACTAAATCTGATTGGATTTCTTGATCTGCCTCATTTGAAACTGTGCAATAAAACAGACATGGTTAAGAACTTCCCTATTAAGGAAGCACACAAATTGCTAGTTGTCCTTTCTCAGATAACATGTACCATGCACCTTAATCATAAATACCTGTAAGAGAGAGAAAAGAAATGTTTAACTAAATCAAAATATTATAAGCATACTCCAGTTTTGATATTCTAAAGGTCAACTGGTGGGCTTATTTCACTTAAAAATTACGTCTACATAGTGCAACATTCTAAGGCAGAATTTGAAGGCATAAATATGGAGCAAGAAGCTATAAGATTTGTGGTAAAAAGAAAAAAATTAATTTCCCCTTTGTGGAAGCCTTTAGAAAAGGTGCTGCAGCAAAAGAGAGGATAGTGCAGAGTTGGTGAAAGAAAGAATGAGAAGGAAAGCCTATAGAAATCTCGAGAGTGACTGCAACAGGAGCGATTGTAAGCTCTTTTGCTAGAGGTTCTCTATGGAGTAGTTTTCAGAGGCATAATATAAAAATATAGGATTATAAATAAATTCAGTTAGGTAGACATAATTATCCCCAGATCAAAAATACATCTGTAAATTATTGTTATTTGTGCTACTTTGTAAGATGTTGAATAGCAAGATCGTGTGGCAGACACAATCAGCCTCACATCAAAAATCTGATGAGTGGAAATATTACCTTTAAAGCTAGGTGCAAAACTACAGTAATCTCTAAGTAATTTGGTGATTTCCCTTGTGGGCTATAGTTACTGAGCATCAGTGTATCTCATTCTCTTTCACCTGAGGCTTTTCCCCCACACAGAAGCTGCTGCCTTGTCCTCAGTATTCACTGAACACCAGCATTATGTGAAACAGTTGCTCACATCCCCTTCCTTGTCCCACTATGTTCATTAAATTCAAGGATGCCATCCATTGGTGGTTGCCTGCGGACCCCACTGCACTCTCCCATGACTCTTTTTTAGTTGGTTCCTTGTCTGACTGATCTCTCCATACTAGAATCTTCTGAATTAGTCCTGGCAATGCTTACCCTTTACGACTACATTCACTTCCTTAGGGATTTAACCAACAGTACTGATGCAGACATGTAAATGACCCCAAGTGTATCTTTAGTGTGCACTTCTTTCCTGAAATCTGAGCCATTTTCCAGTGGTCTATTCAATATCATCTGTCAGACAGTAATAGACAGTTTCAAACTTAGCATTTGTGAACCCACAGTCTTTTCTCCACATGCACCTTATTTTTCCTATTTAAATTCATAGTCTCCAAAGCAAGTAATGGCATACTCAGGCCCCAATGTGCTCATCTAGGATGTTTTTCCTCCTCTCACTCCCATCACCAGCATTAGCGGCTAAGAATCCACATCCTTGACACAAGAAGAATCTGTCCTCCTTCCTGCCTGACAGCTGCCATCTTGATTCCAGCTGCCACAGTTCCTGGTTTCTTGTTGACATAACCACTTTGTCATCTCCTCACCCTACTTCTCAGAATATTAGCTGCAAGATCTTTTAAAACATATGTCATAGTATGTCAGTTTCCTGCTCAAAATTTTCTGAATAGCTTCACTATTTTCCTCACCCAGCAAGCAAAAGTAACTACAATGATCTCAAACCCTTACAGAATCTTACAAGAATTTTTTTTTTCACTGAGTTAAACTCCCTAGTGTCTGCCTGGGGAGGCTGTATGTCTCTCTGTCTCACTGCCTCTGTCTCTGTCTCTCTCTGGCTCATCACAGGTATACAACTTTATCCTCTACTCTTTCTTTTATATATTTATTATATTTTTAAAAAGAATAAAAGTTGTAAAAAAGGAACAATACAGAACTTCACTACACAAAATAATAGAATTCAACAGTGCTTGTTATATTTCATATTGTTGTCTCCAAATTAGTTGTTCAGATTGCAAGATACATGCATACAAAATTGGTCAAAAATATAAAAAATTAAAAAGGAGAGAGCAAAAGAAATTTAAGCATTAACTTCTCCTTTTACTAGACAGGCAGAATTCAACAGTATAATTAGCCAAGCTATCCTTCATGTACATATACTTATTTCTTTTTTCCTTCTCTTCTCCAATTCTTCATTTCAAATGCCCCCTCTTAATAAGGTCTTTGTGATGCTTCCTAACACAATTTATAGTATTCTTGTTTTATTGTTAGCCACGGCAGTTATTACCACATACTATAATAATATTTTTAATTTATCTGTCTTCTTCATAGAATAATATATTCCATGAGAAATTTTTCGTTGGTTATGTTTACTGATTCTTCCCCAGTACCTAGCATAAATCAACATTCAATAAACAGTTATGGCCAAATGAATAAATAAGTTTTTTTTTTTTAAATGCTGTCTTCTGTGAAGTCTAGCACATTTATCCGTTGCAGTAGGAAACATACTCAGTCTTGCCAAAACCATGCCACCCTCTGTAAATTACCCAAGATTATTTCAAATGTGTTGCTTGAAATGAAACAAAGCTAGTGCCTGGTGCTTGCTACAGCAGTTCATGAGTTCTTCCTAGTGGCTGGCAACCACATGGCAGAGCTAACTCACAGAAGGGTGTTGGGCTGTGTCGCAGAAGTAAGAGCTTCGCAAGATTATACAGAGCTTCAGACTCCAGTGCTGCCTCTTGTGAGCTCTGTGAGTGGGGATGCTGCCTTGCTAAGTCTGGAGTATTTGTCTGTGGTGTACAGCGCGTCGCTACTCCTAGCGTGACACGTGCACAGGGCCTGGGCACCTGCGTGAGCTGCGTCTCACTTCAGTCCTTTCTACAGGTCCGGTAGTTTGAAAGTGGGAGTGGAAAATAGCAGGGAACTTAGAAATGATTGAGGAAGGCAAGAACAGGACAGCAGAAATGTGTGTCCAGAGCTGTGCATCACCCCAAGCAGTGCTTAGCGCAGGAGGCCTAACTGGGCTCACCTGAACCCAGACAGAACCTCCCTCTCCCGCAAAGGGTATTTAGGTCTCTTTTAAGGGTAAGATATATGTAGTATCTAAAATATAACTCTGTGGTTGGGGAGATAGCCTGCCTGGAAAGTGCAAGGACAGGGGTTCGGTCTCTGGTGTCAGCCCCAAAACCAGGCATGGTGGTGCATGCCTGTAACATTAGTACAGGGGAGGCTGAGGCAGGAGGATCACTAGGAGGATCTGAACTGTGTAGTGAGACCCTGCACCAAGTGAATAAATAAAAAAGATTTTTTTTTTTTTTTTTTTTTTGCGGAACCAAGGATTGAACTAAGGCCCTTGCACTTGCCAGGGAAGCGCTTATTCCACTGAGTCATCTCCCTGGCCCCTGGATTTTAAAAAATAAAAACATACATATAACTCTAACAATGAAAGAAGCCAGGACTTGCCTGAGGAAGAGCAGGTAAGATGGTCTCATCTGGAAAGGTAAACGGCAAGAGGAAAGTAAGAGCCTGGTGGATTTGGGGCTGGAGTGTGACAAGGCTCTGTTCTTGAGGACTGGCTGGGCAGCTCTCTGGGTCAGCACACCAGTATTGCTTTGTATCCAAATAATTTCATAGGAAAAACTACTGAACTGCTGTGGGATCCAGAAATTTGATCTGGGAACCATCTTTCTCCTTAGCCAAAAATAAGGTATGAAAATTCTAGGTTTAAAAAAATTTTTTTTAAATTTGTATACTTCCTAATCAGTCTACATTTTTTAGCTGCTAGGGGAAAAGACTTATAAGCAGGATGCTTTTCACAAACCATTCTAAATTAATTTTCTCCTACTTTGAGACCATATTTTTAAATAACTGGCACAAAGCACCATCTGAAGAGAAGGAAACCAAAAGGATGAGATGCCCATTGGCTTGTAGAAACTGTAAATGTTCATGATTTAGGGACCAGGATTTCCTTTGCTCAAGGCCTGTGCATAGCCTACAGGAGCTGCCTGCAGTCCTCGGGTTGCTCTTGGGAGCCTTCATCTTTATGCATTAAAAATGCCGGTGAGGCCACTCTTGATTTCCTTCAGGGAGGCCAGCTTCCTTGCGAGCACCAGCAGATAGTATCAGCAGTCATCTGAGGCTGCATGCAGTTTTCCTGTCTCACACAATCTCACCATTCCTCTCTAAAAGCACATAAGGAGGAATAGGGGTAGGAGGAAGAGTTAAATCTAGAAACCAGAAGAGACGCCGATCACACACCCAGTTCAATTCAAAGTTCAGATGTTGATGAAACCTCTGACAGATGCAAAAACCTGTGCTTAGAAATACATCTAACAGAGAAGTTGTATGTACTTATGAATGAAAATTTCAAATTTTCAAAATTAGTAAAACAAGTTGAATTCTGTAATAACAGTGCCACATGTCACCCTTGATAAGACCACCAGGTGAATACTTTCCCCCGAACCTTCTTACCTCTGGTGGCCACTAACTAAAGTGCCAGCTGCGGCGCTGTGTTACATGCAAGGGCAGCAGACAGGCCCTAGAGTCAGGCACTGCCTTCCACTGGAAAGCATTTTAAATTCATTTGTGGTAAAATGAAGCCTAATTAAGTATTTTCCAGCAGTGAAAGCTACCAATGTCTCTAATTTCTATGTAGAATAAAAGGGTTACTGGTTGACTTCCCAGAGCCAGATTATAAGACTTCTCTTATAGCGGCAGATGACAGTGAGCAAAGACAAGCCCCACATAGAGATGGGTGCGTAAGAACAGGGAAGCTTTTCTCACTAGCTCAAGACCGCAACCCTGACTGGGTCAGGACTCCCCAGTGCTGGTCTGCACTTTGCTTTCAGGTTATACACATTTTAAGTATCCACAGCAACCACTCTCAGGAATTTGCAGTTGCCACACAGTTGTCACCAGGTTTGCATCCTCAGGTTCTCCAGGCACTGTAGACCACCTGCCCGTCACAGCATATTGTCATTGGATGTCTACCTCCTTCCCATGCTGTTCTGTTTGTTGTCTTCTTGAGACCTTGTTTTTTTCAGTGGGTTTAAGGTCAACCACAAGGGATAGGGTCAGAGGGAGTAAATTTGTCTACAGTATAAGTGGACTTCAGTGACTTTAAAAACAGAGTTAAAGAAAGGAAATAGAGTCTCTCCTGCTCCATCACTTTTTCCAAACTTAATTCTACCCTTCCATCTTCTGTCACTTCTGCCTCACTTCCTTCCTCTGTCAAAGGCTACATGTGTTTCAAAGGATACCCAGCACAGGAGAATAGAGAAGATCTTCATGTGTCAAATGCAAATGATAATTTCAGGCAGTGTGTCTTTTCAGGGTTATAAATCTTTCAGGAGAAGGGTATCCTCCTTGCCAGTTTATTGAGCCTGAAGATGACCTGTGAGGTATGACACAAGGCCAACTAGCATGAACTTAGCACAGTTCAGTGTTATGCAGGCAGTACGCATCTTAGTCAGAACTCAAAGCTTGAGTTCTCTGTGTCCTCTAATTTAACAAATTACTGAAATTGCCTGCCGATGACCCAGTTTCCTCATTTTTAAAACTGGAATAATAATAGGTCTTGTTGCATAAGTGGAGAAAAGTGAAATATCAGGCATAAGACTTTTTCATAGAACTAATTCGTCAGGACTTGATACAAGGAAGTAAAAAATAAATGTATTTGGATGCCATTACTTTTTAAAAGAATCAAATGTTATATGATTTATCATTGTAAGCAATACTATGTAAGTGAGTTATGTCAATGAAGAACAAGTTTTTAGGAAATATGTTCCATGTTCTACAAAGAAACAGCGACAAGCAAGCTACCAGATTCAGAGAAGCTTCTTAGTATTTCGGTCCATTTTATTGTAATAGATCTAGTAGAACAAACTCTAAATTTTGAGACACAAATGCAGTGACAGTAATGAATACCACTTAACTCCCTTCATAGTCCACTCAGAGGGAAAACAAGTCCAGTGTGGGGCGGCCACTGACTGGCGTGCCACAAGCGCAGAGCACCACAAGAGAGGAATGCCACCCGACCAATGCATGGGGAAGTCTCACGCCTGCACACCGTGCTGCCCCCACAGAGCCCGTTCTTCATGCAGGACATGTTTAGTGGTTTTTTCCTGTACTTTCCTCAGTTTGTTCCCTATTTCAAACTTGAAGCAATGGGTAATGGAAAACAAATATGTTCTGTATTTGGATGAGATAACCTATTTTATACTTATTATGCTCACTTTCTGTCACTGTAGCAAGTGCCTGAGATAATCAAGTTATAGAAAAAGTTTTATTTTGGCTAATGGCCAAAAAGACTGTAGCACATGATGAAACTTTGGCTTTGCACCTGCGCTGAGGCAGTGACATGGCAGAGACTCAGGCTAGGACTGACCCTTGCATCTCACAGCCAGAGGACAAGGAGAAGGAAGGAAGGAGCAGGACCCGGCGATCCTCTTTGAGGACTCAAATCCTCCACCAGGCCCCATCTCTTACAGTCTCTACCACCCCCCTGTCAGATCACTCTGAGAAGGGCTGGCCAGATAGCTCAGTGGACTAAAGTACCTGCTTAGGCAGACACAGAAGCCAGGGGTTCAATCCCTGTTCTGGCCTGCTGGCCCTGCTCTTGGAGCACAGTGAGATGGTACATGAGACTGCCAATGGTGGTGTGCTCCTCTAATCCCAGCGCTTGGGAAGCTGAAACCAGGGGTATCAGTATAAATCTGATCTATGTAGTAAGACCTGCAGATCCTGTAGACCCTTACTAAAAAGTACAAACAAACAAAAAAGCAAATCACTGTGGGAACCCCATCTCTCAAATATGGGTTTGGAAGTCATTTTAGATCTAAGATATAACACTGTTATATTGAAATTGCTCTGAAAGTCTCAAGTACCAAAAAAACAACAAAATATTAGGCATAACACGGATCCTAGTGCTGCTCTGAGTAGGTAAACACTAACACTTCATCAGAAGAATCAACACTTCTCACGATGCAACTAAAACAATGACAGAAAAAAAAATAGATTCTTTTACTGGCATTAGAAGATTTTTACTCATGTGTATGAGTGTGCACACCTACACTGACCTTCACTGATTAACAACGACCTCCTATTGATTAATAATTAAAGCATTACCTCATATGAGACTATTCTCTATAATTTGTATAAATTACAAGCAATAACTGTCTCATCTAACAAAATAAGTTACACAATCATACCTTTTCCTGAAAATTTAATTTCAAATGCTACGTTCATCCCCCTCCCTCACAGAGCTCTGAGTAGTACACAGATACTGCAAGCATCTGGGGGAGGGATAGTGCACAGAATCCACTAACAACCACTTTTCAAAAAATAAAAGCTGATACCTTTCCATAGCTGCTAATAAATTTCAAGTGAATATTGTAAGAATGAAGTCATAAGAATATTCTGAGGAACACTATGAAGATAAGTCATCATTAAGCCAATGCTGAACTTGCGAACAGTACCATAGTGCTTAAGGAGTGTTAGATACAGTAAGTTCTAAATGTACGGAACTTTTATTGAGATGTAATATACTCTCTTGAGAAGTTTAATTCCACAATTATGAGTAGTTAATAAGTTCTTAATGGGGAGGAAGTTATTTTGGCAATGGCACTTATAGCTCAGTATGTTTCCAATACTTTGGAATGCTATTTGACGAATTGTTTGTATAGGTACTGAATTGTTTATTTCTTCTTTATTCAAATGAGATGGCTATATTAAAGGAAGGAAATGTATGTCCCAGTATCAGGTCACCACTTAAAAGGCAGCTCTCTGGCCCATAATTGCTGAGGTTGAAAAAGCCCATCAGTTTCCAGAAAAACTCAAGATCCTAGAACCAGCTTTACTGTCATCACCTAAGTGTGTGTTACTGGCTGTGGGTTTGGCTGCAGCTTTAAAATTTTCAAATTACTTCAAAGCAAAATCAAGAGAGGATCTTGTTCTAAAGTATAAGGATTGTTTCAGAACATGTGTTTGAATAACTGTGATAGATATTATGTATCTAATTCTTACATTTATAGAGTTTGGTATTAAGAAGAGTAAACAAAAAAGATATAAAATGAATTTGAGATAGAGAAACTACATTTGTAGAATTTTATAAAGGAACAAGAAAATGAACAAATTGGCTATAAATAAAGGTAACATTCTGAGGATAAAATAATTTTAAAAAGGAGAGGACCAAATAGCTCAGCGGATTAAAGCTCCTGCTGAGGCAGCAGCCAGGGTTTCAATCCCCAGCCTGTGGTGTCAGCCCTGCCCCTGGGGCTCACTGTGACAGCAATTGAGACTGAGCATGGTGGCACGCACCTGAAATCCCAGCGCTCGGGAGGCTGAAAACAGCAGAATCACCAGGAGCCCGATCTACATAGTGAGACCTTGTAGAACCTAACTAAAATACAAATAAGTAAATAATAATTTAAAGAGATTGGATTGAGAAGTTTCCAAGACACAATGATTATCTTGTGTCAAAATCCACAAAACCCCAATACTGAGTAAAAAGGACACAGGTTTTAGTAAGTGGAATATAAACGTATAAATGGTTTTATTCTATGATCTCTTTCTTTTTTTATTTATATTTTAGGGAAAGATCTACAGGGTGTTCAGGGTCTCACTACTAGACCTGACTTATAGTCATCCACCTGTTTACAGCCTCCCAAGAGCTGGGATTGCAGCTCCACCACACACCCAGTCTCATGCACCACCACACCCAGTCTCATGATCTCTTCATATTAGAAAAACATCCATTGCTTTATTTTCTGATTCAAAAACAAAAATACTCAACATAGAATAGCTTTCAATTATCAACTATTAAAAATGTAAGCAAATATTAATATAAATATAAAATCTCCAGAAAATGTTCTTATGTCTCAATACACACATTTTCACAAACTTTACATTATACTGCACATCAATTTTATGTCTCATTTTTATAATTTATCACTATATTATATCTATTTTCATGTTATTAAATCTTCTTGAAAATCATGAGTTTTAATAGCTTCATATTATTTTATAAAATGAATGTGTAATAAATGAAATATGTTGTTGATCAACATAGTGGAATAATATAAAAAAGTTGAAGGAAAAGGTTTTAAGTGGTTTTATCAATAAAACTTTCTCTGTATCATTATTGCTCAGGATACATTTCTATACTGCCAACTTGCTGTATCAAAAGGACATATTTGGGGCTGGGGAGATGGCTCAGTGGAATAAGTACTTCCCTGGCAAGTACAAGGGCCTCTGAGTTCAATCCCCGGTTCCACCACAAAAAAAGGACATATTTAGCATTTTTGATACATAGTGCACATTATTATCCTGATAATTAATTATAAGTCCTCCCAGCAGTTAGGAAAGTGTTTTTTCCATGATACAGAGAAGACTAGACCTTTAAGATCTGCTTTACGTTTGATAAGTCAAAATTAATGTAATTTAAATTTGATCATTTATACATTGAGCATATTTTTATTTTAGAGACATAAAACAATAAAAATGATACAGAACTTCAAAACAAGATGATAGAAAATTAACAAAAATGATTATATATTTTTATCTTCAAAGTAGTTGCTCAGATTACCAGGTGCCTGTATTCAAAACTGATCACACAGTGTAAGCACTAATGGCTCATTTCAGTGAGCTAATAGAAGCTAGTAGTGTAATTATCTTAGATATCATATATATATATATATATATATATATATATATATATACA